>JARJUA010000152.1:0-236272 GCA_030787035.1 Aschersonia sp. MBC 877
GGGGGGGGGGGGAGACGGGATCGAGGATGTGAGGATTTTGAGGGCGAGGGGAGGTGCCTGTGCATGTGCCATCTCTGGTGTGGCGCTGGTTGCGTCGCGTGGTGGAAAAGGCTTACAGTCGAGGTTACATCAGAGTGCTGGGTATTGGGGGAGGGAAAGGCCGGGGTGTGTTGGGGTAAGCGTGCATGAGTGAGTGTGGGAAATTGTCGCAGTAGTTAGATCAGTACAAGCCACCCTCAATTGTGAAATTCCCTTTTGGCGCAGCGGTGTATGTGTTGTGACAGAATTTCTATGCCACCGACTCTGCTTGCCAGGCGACAAAGGGATGTCTCCGTGGGGATGAACCAAGATGACTACGCTTGTGCAGGGTGGAAGCCAAATGGAACTCGGATGGAGGCTCAGGAATGGTGCAGATAATCTCCCATGATTGAACTTGGGCGTGGCGGCGAAAAGACTGACTTATCAAACCTCTCAGGAGCTGGGTTCACGCGCGAGTCTCCCTTGGACGTCCACTGGCCTTATATTCGTCGAAATATGCCTATATTCTACCTGATCACGCCCCATGTCACTGTGCGTCCATGGCTGTGCAAGTCATGGGCACGTACAACTCGCGAATGATGCTGTGGATGGATGAAACCAGGAGAGGCATTGAGTCGTATGTTACCCCATCTTGTTTGCATAACCTCTGGGTCAGTCAGTACAAAGGAGAACAGCAAGTGTTTGTCAGTCAAAACATGACCCCGGGACCCATCCTGCCACACCATGGAGAAGCACCGACAAAACTCTAAATAAACTCCCAGGTCCCCTTGACGCGGCCCGGTCCGAGACTGCCCACGACACTCTTGAAGGCCGCGGGGCTCAAGTCCAGCGACTGATCGTTGCAGCCGCCACAACGATCCACGACCCTGACAACGGCCGACCGCCCTTGGAAGTGGATGCGAATCCTGCGGCCACACGGGCGTGTGCGGTCAAAAAGCCCATGGCCCACGGCTGCCACGAACTCATTGTCGTTGTTGGTAGTGCCGCATGCGCCGAGGCCCGTGTTGTAGAAGGTGAAGTCTCCTGCGACTTGGATGACTGCATCGTTCGAGTGCTGGGCAGGAACGGCGGCGGTAGCCGCGGGTTGTGAGAAAGCCAAGGCCAGGACGACCGTGAGCGGCTTGCTGAGCATGATCATGGTTTGGAAGGGGGTGGAATGAGCCTTGTGTTTTGATATGGCGCGGCATCAAGGTGCTGGCTGGCGGACTGGACGAGTCTTTATACACTGCGGTTGTTGGGTATGCAGCTTGATGCCATTGCTATTGATTGGCCATGTCGGCGTATCTTGAGTACTCTAGCAGACCGTCAGCATGTCATCTCGAGCATCTCCTGGTCCTTTTGGCGAGCTAGGATGTGTGTCTGCCCTCGAGCATCTCTGCACCTTGGCGAGCCGGGGTATTGGTCTGCTCTCGGGTATGTCTGTATCTTTGACGAGCCGGGATATGTCTTTCTAAAAAAATACAAACACATGCAGCCTGCCACACCACATACGCTGGGAAGCGTTTCCGCCACTCAGCACACTGTCCATTCAACTTGTTTCTCACCATCCACCAACCCAAGTTCGCTTTGTTTCTACCAAGACTCGTGAGCCGGAAGCCAGATGCCAGACTCTCAGCCCAGGTCATCGCATCTGCAACTGCTGAACGGTCCGGGTCCGTCATTGATGCCAGACAGGCATCAGAGGTTCACCTAGCGTGCGCCGGCGAAGATCCGGCCTAAATGAGCATGATAAGTCCGATGTGAAACAAAGATCGGCGACCCAACTTGCGCATGCAGAACAAATGTTCCGGCTCCAGAAGCTGGGGGCGGGCTGAAGTATGTGCAGCCAGGCTCGAGCTGTCCAATTGAAGCGCGGCTTTTTGGCAACGTGGTCCCAGTCCAGCCCATTCTCTGGAGTGTTCGTTGCTGATGGGCACTGAGCGATATTTCTGCAAACAGTGGGCGTTCGCTGACGGTCGACGACGGCGCTCAGAGGGCGGCACAAGGTGCATATGCGCGTTTTGAACCAACCTTGATGGTGTCAAACAGATGACAAGTCGTCATGATTCGCCGTGAACAGCTTCGTTCAAGAAAAGCATACATCTGTCTCATCTGGACTGCCAAACACTAGATGAATCAATCAGCTCATGGTCACGGTGGGAAAAGTGGAATGAGATGGACTTGTAGGTGTAAACTACGCGGTCGAGCAAGACTGTCGGTGCTTACGTTTTTTTGGTGAAGCGAAGGATGACATGCTCCTTCCGAAAGGAATATCGCTATTGGCAGCAGGGTAAGAAATGTCTCAGTTCGGACAGGCCAGCACATCGCATGATTCGCGGTCAGATCGGCCCATGTGGAACGACTTGTCATGTATGTAATTGGCACAATGTTGAGATAAGAATGCCCATGCGTATTTCTCATTGGACTAGCCGATGTTTTAAATCATAAGAGATCCCGGGATGCGTCTTATGTGAGCTAATCAGCGTCATCATTATCGTCTTACCGGAGCCGTGAGCAGTTGGCTATTAGAGGTCGTGAAGGAGCCATTGCTCTGCCTGCCACTGACATCACTTCCCCCTTCCAACCGGTGAATCTGGAATGCGTCTGGACACGACCGATTGTGGGACGAGTGGAGCGCGTCATCCTTCAAATCAGCTCTGGGAGTGCAAACCAAGAAGATTTTGCAAAGACATGCCCAAACCCCAAACTAAGGACAGGAGCGAGGAGCCATTCTCCAATCATGTCATTGCTCATCGGAGAATGCTCATCGGAGAAGCCAGAAAGTCTTCGAAACAGCCTACAGCCCTAATCTGTTCATGTCACTACTTGTTCCTATTGAACGTTGTTTGATTTCATTGGACGATTCTTAGTTGGCCACAAAAGGAACCAACACCAGCCAAAGGGTATTCTGATGTAGTATCAGTATTTCGTCTTCATGTGATTTCAATGGCATGATGTGACCCTCCAGGGAGCGCATAGTTAGAAGCGCATTGCCTCCTTTTCCATATTTGCCTAGTTCACGAAGCTTGCTGGACGTGATCTGCAGCATCTCGGACAACTGTTCACCGTTCAACAGCACGGCTTGGAGTCCCCTCGCGTTCAGCCAATCCTTGCTGGCGACGGCAGCGTATGTCGCAGCACGTTGTAGCGGCGTCTTGGGCATTTTGGATGAAGCCGCAATGGCCGAGGTTGGAATCTTGAGAATGGTGTCGATGGCGCCAAAGGTGGCGTGCAGGGGAATTGATACGGCCGCCCCCACAGCTCCGGCCACGACGCCAATGACGTTGAAGCGTTTTGCCTCTCGGGCGATGAGCTTACCGGCCGACTTGGTGTGGTTGACAAGTCCCATGCCATAGTCTCTTGGTGCTTCGCCGATGCTCTTGGCTACATCGCCAGCGTGGGCAATGGCGCGGTCTGACACTTTGGCCGTAAGGAAGGCCGAAATGGTCTCCAAGAAGGAGCGCCACGTGGGTTCGGTGATGCCATGCGCAAGAAGAGACGGTGGATAGGCCTCAAGGAACGGGGCAGCGGCGTCTGGGGAGACTTGAGGAATGGCAATGGGCCTGGGCTTGCTCGGACCCGAGCTTGCGACTTCAGCTTCGTATGCGGGAAGAGGCTCATTGGTGATTGGAAAGCTGAAGGGAGACTCTACGGTCGGCATCCCGCCCGTTTGACTCGTTGCTTCCGCATAGGAAGGTATCGCTTCCGGATCATGATGCGAACTTGGCCCGGCGTCAGCTGCGGATGACAAGAACGACGACGCTTGGGCAGGTGCGTAGCTCCCGTCATGGCCCTTTGAGTCGGTCCCGGCGGTGCTGTAGGACGAAGCTGAGTTCGGAGCAGCCGGAGCACGCGTCGACGTCGGGCGCTGCAGACGACGGCTGTCCCTGCCTTTTCCGTCGCGCAAACCTTCTTTGAGTTGCATGGTCAGAGGCGTCGGTCCAAGTTGATGTTCACCTCCAAGAACAACGACTGTTGATCGTGGGCAATTCGCACGAAAATAGGAATGCTCACAGTGCTTACTCCAGTCGGCCGTGAACGAGTTTGGCACCGTCAGCCGACGACGGCCCGAGGAATTATTGGTGTTCTGCGGGAATGGCTTAGCTCGGAGACTTCACAGCAATCTGCAAGTCGCACGTGCCGTCCCAGTCGGTCATCCGTTTGCTGTGGCGTCATCCGCAAGGTTGTGAGGTCCGTCCGACCCGCTGAACAACGTACGTGGGCAGCAACATAAGTTGAGACGCATTCCACGGAGCCCAAAGACCCTTCACAGATATCGGCGAGCTTATCCTCATGGGACGTCGAGAGTCGAGAGCCGAGAAAAAGCTGGCCAGGTCTCGAGCGGGGTAAGCTGGCTGGCCGGCCGCTCCTTCTTCACGACCAACAACTCAATGCGCGGCAGCACAACTAGCCTCTTCTGGGCCAGGAGCCCCCGACAGCGCCAAACACCACATCAAGGGCCCGCCTCCTTCCGTTGCTGCTTCTGCGAGTACCAATTTTGCTCTGATCAGTCCCTGCCTGCCTACTAAGTAACCTATCACAATTCAATTCTTGCTGCTCATGCATCACTATAGCAGCACAAAGTCCTCCTCGTTGCAGAATGGACTCCTTCTTTCTTCTCCGAGTGACCGACCTTACATATCCTGTCTACCTCGGCTCGCCTATGAGCGGTGGTACTTGTGCATCGTTGATGAATCTCCGTGGGACGGCTAGTTTGTCACGCTTGTACGGATGACGTCGCAAAAGATCAGGATTGAACCAGGGAGCGTACAGATGCCATGGCATCCGGATTGCCAGAACTATCTGAAAGTAAAGTAGATATCTGATTATCTAGGCGCCTGCCTATCTCGCAAAGCGCACAGTGTTGTTTGCTTATTCGTAGCCAGATGTCACATCTTTTGAGCGCCGTTCTTCGACTCTGATCAGCCAGCAGCGCCTCCTTTCAAGTATGCGCAGCCAAACCTTTCGGATACAGACGCTGCGTGTTTGAACCGAGTTGTATCTCACCGGAACGTTGCATCTGCAAAGCTCGCACATTTGCAATCAGGCGCCTTGTCGGTGCGGCTGCATCAGCTCCTTCCTATTGTTCCGCCGTTACTCAACCGTCAGAGCAGGCGCACGAGATGATACTGCTGCCACGTGTGATGACAGCGAATTCCACTCGCCGGGTCGCCACCTAATCCGAGAACTTAGCCCGCACCTTGACTGTTTCTCCTGCCCTCGCTTTCTTCATTCTTCACCTTCATTCATGATACGGGCTTGAGTGTCTGACTGTGCTTGTTGTCCTTTGTCTCATCTACATATCAAGTTCATCCTCGGAGGCGGAGTCTCACGAAACCAAATATGACCATCGGCCAACGTCTGAATGTCCTCATTTCCGGGGCTGGCATTGCCGGTCCATCGCTAGCATTTTGGCTTCATCGCTTGGGACACACCTGCACCATTGTTGAACGTGCGTCTCAACTTCGCGCTGCCGGGCAGCAGATCGACATCCGCCGTCAAGGAATCGATGTTGTCAAGCGCATGAACATCCTCGACGAAATCAAGGCTCGGGCTGCTCCTGAGAACGGCGTGGACTTTATCAATCCTCAGGGCAAATCATTGCAATGGAGTCCTGCCGGCGCGGAGGGAAACGAGCTCCAGTCTTACACAAGTGAAATCGAGATCATGCGGGGCGACCTCTGTAAAATTCTGTATGAGAAAACCAAGAAGAAAGCGAGATTCGTGTTCGGACAACATGTGGAAAGCTTCCAGGACGTTGGAGACGGAGTCGAGGTGAAATTCTCCAACGGAGAAGCCGCAAAATATGATCTATTAGTCGGTGCCGACGGTCAGGGCTCGAAGACCAGATCCAGAATGTTCGGAGGAGAAGATCAGCGGTCCGTGCGAACTACGAATTGTTTCATTGCTTACTGTGACATTCCACGAACAACCGAAGACCCGGATCATGCCACCGTCTGTTTCGACACAGAGGGACGTATACTCGCGACAAGATGGCAAAGACCCGATGTCGGACAAGCTTACTTCTTGACTTGGCGTCACGGCAAGACTATTAAGCCAACGTTGAAACAGAACATCACTGCGCAAAAGACAGCGTTCCAGGAAGCTTTCTCGGACTCTATGTGGAATCAACGTGACCGTCTTCTTGAGGCCCTTCGCGCTTCGCGTGACTTTTATGCCCAAGAGTGCATTCAAGTCAACGTAGACAAGTATTTCGAGGGCCGTGTTGTCCTCCTGGGAGACGCAGCATATTGCCCGTCACCATTGACTGGCCATGGCACCACGATGGCTCTCATGGGCGGGTATATCCTCGCCGGGGAGATTGCCAAGCACAATGATCTGCATGCAGCCCTCAAGGCGTACGACGACACCTTGCGTCCTCACATCAACATCACCATGACGAAAATACGAGCTTGTTTGCAGAAGACAAATAAGCTGATTAAGCTCGAGGACAAAGGCGAGCTCCTCAACCTGATGAATGGAGCACTTCAGAGCAACGAGCTGGCAAAATGGCCCATGCCTCAAAACGACGCATTGCATGCCAAAAAAGAAGATTGAAAGCGACAGTGCTGCTGCGGAGGACGAGAGTCAAAGTCGTCTAGCTGATGGTCGTGTATTGTATTGTTTATCGATGCGCCAGGTCGCACCGCAACTTGGAGTAATCTTCAACAGTCTTGTCTTTATTCTAACGAATTTAAGGATCGAGTTCATGAGGAAAGTGGTTTAGATGCCCCTCTAGTACACATATCTGAATGTGATTGCTCGGTCGCCCTGGGCACTCAGCTCTGCCGCATTATGTGAGCATGGACGCACCGTAGACAGTTGGCGACGTCGCTTCTCGTTCTGCGTCCTGTATCTGAAGACGAGGACAAAAGCGGCGGCAATGCCAAGTGTGATGAAGCCCATCTCGAGTCCGTGGCCCAGGAAATACCGCGGGGCATCCGGTTTCCGGTAGAAGTTGGCCGCCATGGCCTGTGCGAGTCAGTAAGTGCTGCTCTGCGAGACAAGGAAAGCAGTGACATGGTAGGACAAACAAAGCAAGGGAAGCATTGACATGGTAGGACGAACAAAGCAAGGGAAAGAAGTGTAAATGGAGCGTTACTGGGGAGTAGGAACTCACTCCGCCAAGATTGCCGATGCCAATCTGCAAGCCCATGCCTGCGCTGCGTTTGTAGCTCCCGGCCAGATTGTTGGACAGCCAAGTGATGATTCCAGGGAAAGCAGGGTAAATGGCGCACGCTGCGATGAAGACGCCGGCGTAGACGACTCGGGGGTTACTCGAGGCGATGCACCTGTTTGCAAAGACGAATAAGCGAGGGAACTAGAAGACGCGCAGGGGTGAGGCGTACATTGTGAAGCCGACGAGCATCATGAACATGAAGCCAATGATGAAGGGGCTTCTCACGCCAGCCTTGTCCGAGAGAAATGCCACAGCAACCGCAAGGATGGAAGCAGTGATGTATATGGGGACGGTCATGAGCTGGGCCTCTGCATTGGAGTAGTTGAGACTTTTGATGATGGTTGGCAGGAAGAGGCTGATTCCGTACAGGGGACATACGACCTGAGGCGCCGTTAGCGCTGTCCATGCGGAGCTAATCAGGCAGACTTACACCCCAGAATAGAAGAATGTTGACCCAGACTTGCCAGTCGGTGAGGGCCTGCGCGACGTACTTCCATTGGAACTCATCGGCTTGCTCGACGAGCTGCGTGTTCGGATTGGCCCTTGATTGCTCTTGGCCCTGGTACTTGAGGCGGTGGATGACAAAGGCCTTTTCGGGGGGGGTCAGGAAGGTCGCCGTCTCGGGGAAGTCGTACATGAGGAAAAAGGCCGACACGGCGACCAAGACGGTGACGATGCCCTCGAGGATGAAGATCCACCGCCAGCCCTGCAGACCGGCCACACCGTCCATCTTGCTGATGCCGAAGGCGAGCAGGCCGCTAAACGCGCCGGCGACGGACGCAGCACTGAAGAACAAGGCCTGTCGGAATTGGATCTCGTGGCGACAATACCACATGGTTAGATAGTACTAGTCACGTTAGTCGGGTCCCGATGAGAAGGGAAGGGGGGATAGACATGCAGCTACGCCCGGGAAGAGACCTGCTTCGGCGACACCGAGGAAGATACGAGCGATGAGCAGCCCGTGATAGGACTGCACGAGGCCCATGAGGGTCATGACGAGGCCCCAGGCTATCATGATGGTGGGAAGCCAGCGGCTAGGACGCAGGCGCTTGAGGAAGATGTTGGAGGGGAGCTCGAAGGCGCTGTAAGTGAAGAAAAAGACGGTGAGGCACATGTTGTACTGGCTTGGAAGCATGCTGAGGTCTTTGCTGAGGCCTTCTACTTCAGCGTTGCCGATGTTGCCGCCTAGGGAGGGCAAAGCGGTCAAACGTCTGCGGAAGTTGGTTGAAGGAGGGGGGAAAGCAGGCTTACGATCCAAGAACGAGAGGAGATATAGCAATGCGAGGACGGGAATCAGTCGAAGATCCATCTGGGAGGGTGATACTGTCAGCGATTTGCCGGCTTGCTTCTTTGACCGCTTCTTTGAGTTGACGTTTTGCAGATGAGATGTTCGCAGCACGGGTGGATGAAACCAACTTTTCTCAAGACTTTCTTCTCATCGATATCATCAAAGTTGGACACGACCGTGCTGAGCACGACATGACGGATGCTGGCACCCCCTTTCTCATCACGACTAGTCAATTGGTCGTCATTGAGCGGCTCGACGGCCTTCTGCAGCTCCTTCTCCTCCATGTCAGCCGTAGGACGAGCTGCCAGCGCGACAAGGCGGCAGCTGGATCGTGATATCGGTAGCGAGACAGGACATGGTGAGGGACAAGCGATGAAGTGGCGGACGGCGGCGTTTTTGAAGACCAGGAGACCGGGCTCGGCGACACAGAGGCGCGAGGTGACATCGACCGGTTACAGCTTGGTTCCAGACTGAATTTGACGTCGGCTGGCGTTTGGGCGCCCCACCGCCACGGCTTCGATGTGGCGGCAGGCAAGCCCGCCAGGTGCCAGGTGTCGCTCGGCCGGGAATGGCTTGACGCCTAGGCCCCAGGGACCAGCTGGCCGGAATCCCCCCACTTTCTCGTGACGGATAAAGAAGGTGCGCAGACCCGGCCTCGAGATCTGCGTTTCAAGAAAAAAAAAAAAACAAAAAAAAGGCAAGATAAAAAAGAAAGAGCAGAGTGCTTTCTGCGGGATGCCCACTTCGGCAGGAAGTCCATTCTGCATGAGATCTGGACAGGCATGGTAGATCTCACCTTTTGGTCCTCCCTCCCCATGTGTCGTACAGGTTTCCTCCCGTTTCCCCCCTTTGGGCTCACTCTCTCACTCGAGCCACTGGTGTCCGGGAGAGTGAAGCCGCTCACGTGGTTGCGACGAAACCAACGAATAAAACGAGTCGGACAGAGGACATTGCTCTTTGTCGAGACAAATGCACGAGCGGAAGACAATCTTTAACGCTGGGCGACTGAATCTTAGTAATCTGTGCTGGTTCGGTATTCAATGGTGTCTTTCGTGCTTTCAGTGGTGGCGAACAGCCGGTTGAAGGAACAAGGCATGCAAGCGAGACCCCTCCATCCTGGTCGACTACTCCATCAAGACGCGAGCACTTCCTTGTCGAGACAGTAGAACTCGTCGGGCTGCCGCTGTCATTTCGTCATTGCCCTGTTTCAGCGGCGCAAAGTGATGACCCTTGCAACCTCCCTTTTACTTCGGGCTTGAAAAGTCACCTGGAAGCCGTGTCGGTCGGTTCAAAGGGTGCGATGGGCAGTCGATGATGAGTTCGGCGCGAGAGGAGGCGAAATTCTCGTTGGGAAACGTGGCACGGAGCAAGGGAAAGCTAATGAGTTCGGGGGCACGCCAAATGCACTACGCATGCTGTCCCATCTTTAGCTCCGGCAAAATAATCTAGCACTCCCGGCTTTGAGAGAAGTTTATCATGGGGGGTTGTTTATCTGGGTTCGAGTACTCCATAGTCCGTACCGCCCGGGCATCAAGGACAGGGGCCAGTTGAGCGAGCGGGCAGGGGGATCTACCTTATCTTCGGAATACGGCTTGCATTTTGCTCCAAAAATGTATCACGTCAGTCATAGCTGCAATGAAGCTGGTGAGAACCTGCCGCCAGCGTCGTGTACTCCGTACTTCTGTGCTTTTGTAGATGCATAGGTGTCTTGGATCCTGTCTTCCTCCTAGAAAATGCCTCCAGGGCGTTTGCAGCCTTCGAGAACCCCGTCAACAAGGTGACCCAGAATGATGGCTGGGGGCCAGCTGTATTCTGATACGGCAGATGCTCGCGTCGCTGACCAGCATTGTCGTATGCTGGGCTAACCATCATTCATTCATGCATTTTAGCGGCATCCTGTCCGGATCATGAGCACTTGGCTGCGAAAAGAGCAAGAGAGTTTCCAGTCGACATGATCAGTTTATTTCAGCGGTGCAAAGCCAAGCTAATCATGTATACAGCGACCAATGTTCCTCCGCATTAACCCATCCCTTGACCATGTGTTGCATTGACTGTTGCGCCCATGAAAGTCCGTGTCTCATCAGTCGCTCATCTCACAGCAAAGCCACGAGACCAACAGCCATGGCAGCATAGGCGGGAGAGAGCTGAGCAGCGCCGCCGACTCTGGGAACAGTGTTGGTAGGAGCCACACCATTGGTAGCACAGGCAGTTGCTGTCTGGTAACCGTTGCCTCCATTTGCAGGCGTGTAGCCGAGGCAGTTGGTGTATTGCGTCGAGCAGGAAGACTGGTCGGCACCTGCGGCGTAGCGGCATTGGTCATAAGCCGTGTTGCATCGCTGAGCACAGTCGTCAACCTGGCCAGGAGCTGGGGTGGCGCCGGCGCCCCAGGCGCTGGTAGAGGACCATGTCTGCCATTGGCCGCCGCCCTGGTTCCATTGGCCGCCGCCGTTGTTGTTGGCGCAGGCCGTGGCTGTTTGGCCGGCGCTGGGCTGCCATCCAAGGCAGTTGGTCCAGTTGGTGTTGCAAGCCGACTGGTCTGCGCCCGGTTGCGAGTGGCAGGCATTGTAAGCGTCGTTGCAGGATCTCGCACAAGCTTGAGTGTCCTGAGTGTTGGCAGCGTACTGTGTGTCAGCCACGGCCAGGCCGAGGAGAGCTGCGACAACGAAGGGCTGCATGATGAAAGAAAGTGAGAGTTGAGAAGTGTGAATGAATGAAAGTGTGATTGTGTATCTCGAACTGATGCCCTGGTGAGAAACGAAGCAACATATTCGGTGCGCCATGTCGGCTTCTTATAGTCATGGAGCATCGCGCGAGAAGCAGCATTGCTGAGTTGCGCAGAGGAGCTTCCACTGCTGGTGAGACTTTTGTCTTGGGCGTCCAAATGCCATCAGGACAGCGATCGACATAGCTTCGCAGCTAAGTCTAACCCGTGATGCGACGGACTTGGCTCCATCCAGCCTTACTCTGAGATGTGTGTGCTGGGAACACGTTAACGCGGTTCAATTACCTCTTCAAAGGCAATGAGTCTGTCGATGCGGCGATGAGACAAAAATGACATTTTCTCCTCCTCTTCATCTCGTCCTTGCCTTCTCTTTCGAGGTAATTTTTGTCCCTCCTTCTGTCAGAAAAAAATGCTCGCGACAATTTGTACTCATTGATGGTCCCACGTCGTGGTTGGGCTCTCACAAGGTATTAGGTGGTGAGTCTGGACCGCCGCATTCCTATTGATGCTCATCTTCGAAGAACATCGAGACTGTCGCGGCAGCCGGGCGTTTGCGGGAGAGGCCAAGTCAACTTGCTCTTCTTAGCCGCGATGTGTGCTGAACTCGAAGAGAATACAAGTCATGAGGCGGGAAGGCGGCCAGCTGCTTGTGCGTGGGAATTTGCAGCATGTCTCTAGGTCTTGCAGCCCCCCCTTATTGAGCTGTGCCGCTGCCGCAGCGCTGGGGCGGGCAGCATTCCACTACTCCGTACCTCTCGTACCGTTCTCTGCTTGCTCCTGCCCCCCACCTTCCTTAGCTCCTTCCCCCACGTTTTCTCCTGCTCTGCAAACCAGCCTCAGAAATGTCTGGTGATCTTCGCGGCGCACCCAAAAGATTGCCAGCCACCTTCTCATATCAAACTCAAAGGCATGCTGCTCCATCCAGAAAAATTGACGAGGGAGGGAGAATCTCGATGCGCTTTGCCTATTGCCATGCTTTCTGCGATAAGGCTCTTTCTTCTCTCGAGGATCTACCCTCGGCCGATCGCTGTCAAACACACTCAAGCTCGTGTCCGCTTTACCACCGTCATGAGTTCACGGATAAGGGGTCTTGTGAGAGGCATCCTCTTTCTGGGCTCCCCTTCCCGCTTGACTCTTGCGCAATCTCAGGTCTCGGCGAAGTTCGGGGGGAAAGCGCAGTACTCAAAGTCATAGATAACGCACGTTCTGAAGCGCTGAGCGAGGAAGGTAACATCCAGACTGTTCACGGTGATTTGTGCGTCGGAGATGCTTGCCACGCTTGCTGGCCCAAGAGGCGGACCGAACCCATTCCTCGTCATACGGGAACTAAAAGTCTCCAGGAACCCCGTCGCTCATGACCCATCTCGCGAACGCGACCTCGCATCACGCGCCCCGTCTTTCTGCCTCTTAGTTCGGTGCTAGTTCCGGTTTTTGGTGACTGGCTGGAGGACGCACGTAGCACCACGAGGGCTGAACTAGAAGCTCGACTGACAGACGGGCCCGGCATTTGCGCACTGCGCTGCTCAGTTGCATTGACTGCCGGTATTATCCAGCGAGAAACTTGGTTGCAACCCACGAATGGCGAGGGATACCATGTGCTCCATCGATGGAGGCGCGCAAGAGGAGAAACCTCCACCCTCCCTGCCTCTCCGTTGCCCTCCACAAGCTCACTCAGGGGGATCGTCACTGACATGGCCCTGCCGGGTTGCCCAAAGTAGGCGCGCATACCACCTCACGCGTCTGCGCATCATGACCTCCTTGTTCACACGCTCATACCACCAGGTCCAATAGTCATGGACCCGACTGTGTGTGACGGCGTCAATCACAAGGCTCAATTCGTTCCTCACGGTTCGACGGATTGCGGACTACGTTTCCGGGCTTCCTCTGTCCACCACACTTCCCCATCAGGCAGCAGATGTTGAGTACGGAGAACTTTCAGACAATTTCCATGGCCCGCACCTCTCGAGCGTGGGCAGAGCCGAGCCGAGGGAGGGTCGCCGAATCGCGAGTGTGACATGACACCTCTCTTTCCATATCCCCGGTCTTACTCCCGCTGATGACGTCGCAATCCTGCCATGCGGCTGTGGGAGCGAGTAAACGCGAACCGGCGACAATGGGCCGACGGGATGCATGAGCTTCGATCACGCACGCCGGTCCGCATCTTGCTCGCCATGGAAGTCCTCGGACGCCCGCCTGACAATTCGGGTAGCCTTTTCGGAAGCTCATCATCTGGCCACTGCTGCAGGCTATCGCGGTACTTTCGCCCCCGCGTTACCTGCGAAAATTGAGCGTGGAATGCATTTATAATGAGCGAACGCGCGAGGTCACCCTTGTTGAGCAAGACCCATGTCCTGGAGTCTATTTACTCCTCTTTACCGAAAGGAAAATTTGAGACCTGATCATTGATCTATATCTTCAAGTCGTCGCGGCTGTATCACCTTGGCGCAATAATCGACCTGAGACCAGTGGAGCGAAGCAGGATGCGTCTCTGGGCGGGATATATCATTGCGACCGCAGCTAGTCAGCTTGTGCTAGGAGACACTGCCAGCACGGAATGGAAGAGAGCTGTGCCGCAGCCGGATCCCAAGAGAGCATCTGCCGTCGTGGACGCATTTCGCGTGGCCTGGGAAGGATATTACGACTTTGCGTTTCCCAACGATACACTTCGTCCCATCACCGGCGATTCCTATAACGACCGGTATGCCGGAATACCCCAGACTGCTTCGATGAGATGTTTCATTTCTCTTCGTTGAAGCACATTTGTACTGATGCGAAAGACTCTCACAGAAATGGCTGGGGAGTCACGCTTGTCGACGCACTGAGCACAGCGATTGTCATGAATGAGGCTAAGATCGTGAACCAAATTCTTGACTATGTCCTGTGGATCGATTTCAGCAGCACCAAAGAGAGAGAAGTCGTCGATTTGTTCGAGACAAATATACGTTATCTCGGCGGACTACTATCAGGTGAGCACAGCTGATGCAATTAGCGTGTTACCCTTCTTTCATTCTTCCCTGCCTGCGTCGCAAAGCGGAGGATTATGCAGGAAGCTCGAGACAAGGGGTCTAACTGATATGCCATTCATGACAAAAAGCATACGATCTTCTGAGTGGACCTAAGAAGAATCTTGTCGACAATATCCACGCTCCATACGTCCACGGTCTTCTTAGAAAAGCCGAGACCCTCGCCAATGGCCTCAGTGTCGCATTCCGCACTCCGTCCGGCGTCCCCGACAACAGGATCTATCTGAATCCGGAGCCGGGCATCGCAGGCTCAGAGAAAAACAACGTTGCCACTTGTGGCACTCTGGTTCTTGAATGGACCCGCCTGAGTGATCTCAGCGGCAATGAGACGTACGCCAAGCTGGCGCAGAAGGCCGAGATGTACCTGCTCCAGCCAACAGGGGTGGAACAGCCCTTTCCTGGCTTGGTTGGATATGACGTGAGCATTGCCAACGGATCCTTCCTGGATCATAACGGAGGATGGGGCGGCGGCATGGATAGCTTTTATGAGTACCTCATCAAGATGTACCTATACGACCCGAAGGAATTCACGTTTTATAAGGACCGGTGGGTGGCAGCCGCGGAGTCAACCATGAAGCATCTTGCTTTGCATCCAACCACGCGCAAAGACCTTACTTTCATCGGCGGCTGGTCAGGAACCAGAATATGGCCAAACTCTGGCCATTGTGAGTTCCTTCCCAGCGCATCCTTAAACTTCACATCAAACGGGGGGGGGCGAAGAAAGATGAAGGGTATTGACTAACGCCCATCAGTGGCCTCATTTGCTGGCGGCAACTTCATCCTCGCCGGCGTCGTCCTGAACGAAGAAAAGTACATCAAGTTTGGCCTCGAGCTGGCAAACTCATACTATCAGACCTACGCGGGAACAGCAAGCGGGATCGGACCCGAAGTCTTCTCATGGATGTCCAATACTACAGATGGCGGCCCCCCCGATAAGGAAGCCACCCGTTTCTACGAAAAGAATGGGTTCTGGATCAACGTGGGCAGCTACGGCCTCCGACCGGAGACTCTCGAGAGCTTGTACTATGCGTATCGTGTTACGGGCGATAAAAAGTATCAGGACATGGCGTGGAAGGCCTTCACTGCCATTCGGGATCATTGCAAAGATAACAAGGGCTTCGCGGAGCTGTCGAACGTGAATTTGGCAAACGGCGGCGACAGGTACGACAGCATGCCGAGTTTCTTCTTGGCCGAGGTGCTCAAATATGCGTATTTGATCTTTTCGGATAACAACGACATCCACTTTGATGGCAGCGGTGCAAATAAATTCGTGTTCAACACGGAGGCGCATCCGTTGAGGGTGCGGGGGAGATGAAAGGGCAGAAGACGAAAGGCAAGAAGAAAGGGGCAAATGCAGAGGGACATCCTTTATGGATGATGGTGTGCCTGCCGCCAACGGAAGACTCACTTAGATCGTTCGTACCGTTCTCTTGTTGTTCAACTTCACACTCTGCGAGATGATCCAGGCAATGCTCCGGTTCAGCAATCGAGTCATGTAGAATTGCATGTAATGTAATACAATAAGCACGCCCGGCTCATAGCACTGCCGATAAAGAGCTCAGCGAATCGAACCATGCAACACATCTGCATCTTTCAGCTACTCCCCACGTGTGCGATACAACTGGCGCAGCCATCGTCGCAATAGAGGTCTTTGTTGGCTATAAGATTGCAGCCAATCCGCTCTGGGTACCCTGTGCTGTCCAAGCTCGGGCAAAGCCCAAAATTGATCACGTTTCAGCCGGAGCATCTTTTGTCATCACCAGCTGAAAGGCTGCGACCGACTCGGGACTGTCGGTCGTGAACCCTACGGCGCAACTGAAGACGGCGATGCCGGTGCAGGTGCCGCGGAGCCAGGAGGCCGGGGGGCAGCACGGTTCGAGTTAGCGGTCCTGCAGGAGGGCAAAAACATACGCGCGGTAGGAACGAGGTGATACACACCTACTTCGTCGACAATGAACACACCGACATGATGTTGTTTTGGTGGCCAAGGAGTCAGGTGCCATCGCTGCTGAAAACGGTCAATTGCTGTCAAATTAGTCAATCGCTCAGGAGTGGCGCATTGGATACATCTTTCCATCACGTTGGACGCGAGCGGCCGAGGCAAGAGAGAACTTGGCGAATTTCTACGCAGAGGCCACGATCACGACGGCTGGGGTGAATATGGGCAAGTTCCCACGTCCTGTTTTCTGTTAAAAGAAGCCACGATCACGACGGCTGGGCTCCAGAGAGAATTTTCTGGCCGCAGATTGGCTATTCGTTGCTTGACCTGTCAGAAGGCAGGAATGCCACAGTCTATAAAGATGGCAGCACCTTCCAGCTCAGCGGGGCGAGGAACGGGCCAGAGACGAGGAAGAAGGAACCTCGGCTAAGTCAAGAGGAAAGTGCTACAGGATAATAGACATATATATACGTGAGCCCCGACCACTTTGCCAGCACAACAAGTAATCATCCGTCCTTCACACTACTTTTTACCATACACCACGTCGCTCAACAAGCTGAATCTGATGTTTCCTCCTGACATCGAAACACCATCCCAGTCTACTTCCTTTGTCAATCCCCCCATATTGAATGACGATGGCGAACCCCTTTGTTCCTCTTCCCGCGTACTGAGAGACGAGAACGAAGCAGATCCTCTACCTTCACAGCTAATGTCTTGGGCGTATGCTGTCTGTATCATCTTCGGTCAAGAGGTTGTGAACTCTGTTCACAACCTCTTGACCGAATGAAACCTGGAGTGGTAGTCATACTCGACCTCAGGGAAATCAACGAACCCCTCGGTCGCTTTCAGTGGTGAGCTGCTCTCGTCAGAACGCTAAGACATGTGTTGTTGACATCACATCAAGCAGTAAATATACGCAAGTATGGATGAGAAAATACGGGAGCAGAAAAGAACAAGTTTTGGAGAATTACGGGAGCAGAAAAGAACAAGTATGGAAAATTATGATAGCAGAAAAAATTCCTTCTCGGCCGGTTGACTTGCCATGGTTGCTCTTCATACAGTCGTGGGCATCCTGGGTTGTGCAAAGGTCCGTGCTGTTGCGCATCGTGTCCATAACAGTATAGTAGTCAAACAATGACAATATTTCTTGATCAAGTGAACATAGGGCCTTGCCTGCAGTATGTAGTTTCATAGAGCAGCTCATGCATGCTCTTCACAAGGCAATCGAGCAAGGTCAGCTGCTAGATGCAGCTGCTGGATGGCAGGAGCCAGCCTGCGAATGCCGCACAAAGCCCGGACATGACCAACGCAACCTCACTTCAGCCCCCCCCCATTCTGGCTTTCCTCCGCCTTGCCACGCACCTCCATCATGTAATCATCCACGGCATAACCCTGGACAATATCCGTCTCAGCCCGCGCCTGCACATCCTCTATAGCCCTTTGCGCCGAAAGCCACGCCGCCACCAGCATGCTCCTCTTGGTCCACGACCGGAAAGTCACAGGCTTGTACCACTCCAGGCCCCGGTATCCAAAGTCTCCCACATACGGAAAGTTGGCAATGAGGTGCAGCCGCAGCAGCGAGGGGTACCGCGCCAAGTCGAACAGTGCAGCCCTCTGCGCAGACAAGTACCAGCGCAGACTGCCGACGAAGAAGCCTGCCGACGAGCCGACCACGAAGGGTAAGCCCGCCGTGCCCCATATGGCGCTGGCGAAGAGGGCTGTCCCCATGCCTACTACGACGGCTGTGTACGTCCCGGCGAGGAGGCTGCGGAACATGCTGACCTGGTGAGTGGGTTGTTCGCTGAGCCGAAGGGGAGGGGAGTGTGCTTACAGGAGTCCTGGCCCGCTGAGCGTTCTGTGAGCTCAAAGATACTGTGACGTGGAGAGGGGAGGGGGGACGGACCTGACGTTGCCCCAGCCGCCAATGACGCGGAGGATACTAAAGGGGTGTTGCGAGTCGCTGGCGAAGTCGGAGGCCTGGGGGACTTAGGGTCGTAGTGTAACGGAAGGGGAAGACGGACTTACGGTAAGGTCCTGCATGGTGGTTGTAGTGCGTGGAGATGGGGAGGCGAAGTACTGGCGAGATCTACCGTTACAGCTGTCGGGAACGATGGCGACCTGCACGATTTTGGGGCGGAGCGGTACAGGCTCGTGGGTTGTGCTTGTCTCTGTTGCGGACGCTCGAGAGAAAGGCAAGGGGAAGAATGGATCGGTGGACAGAAGGATGTGATGATGGCTAGCCCTTCTGCTGAAAACTGGGATGGAGTTGCAGGGTAGGCGAGGTTTGATGGCTATGGGCAAATTGCACCACCACCGTTACCACCAAGGTGCAGGCGCTGTGCGGGCACAGCGGTCGCTTTTGAACATTTCTGCATTGCACCTCGTCATGCTCTTTTACACGAAGCACTTGGCACTATCTGATCAAGTGGCGCGGCTTTCGCATTCAATCACGGCGTCTGCATAATCGTGGATTGAAGACCGAAGCTACCTATCTGGCTGAAGTTGGGCTGCTCATATTCATGAAGGGAAATATGTGCACGAGACGGCGCTCATAGTGCCTTCTTAGCGGTACGTAAGAATCCTCAACAAGCAACTTGACTCGCTCGGCTTCGTGGTTTAGGGGTATAATTCTCGCTTAGGGTCACACCTTGAGTTCAAAGCTTGCGAGAGGTCCCGGGTTCGAATCCCGGCGAAGCCCCGTCTTTTTGCCCAGAGTCTTGGGGTTATAATTGTCAAGTGAGCTTCGAATGTTTGACCAGCATGTTGCATCTTTTGATTTTTGGCACATTTGAGCACAATGGTCGGCGAATGGAACTGGCGCATCAGCAGGTGAGACTGTCGGACAGCGACAGTTTCTGCATTAGGTTAGATATTCATCGGGGCCCATCTTTATTGCTGCACGTCGTCCACCTGGTGTCGTGATAGTAGCAGCTATTGAATTCGTCAAGCCGTGACGCGAATTTTCACGACTTTGTCATCGCGGTTCGCTCGAGTCATACATGGAAAACTTCAAGTATGAATCTTGACCGACAACAGCACAACAGGCATTGAGCTCGAAGGGTTTGCTCTATGAGTGTCAGCCATGCTTCTGAGTTCTTAGGAAGGAAAGGGCCCACAAAAGGTTGCGCGATGTAATTCGGGCGTACCCGTACCGTAATGAGTCTGTGAGTCGTCGTTTTGCAAAACACGAGGTATTACGTGCCAGTCAGCTGCCCATGAGTATATGTCCCCCTATTTGGCACTGCAAATAATGCAGCAAATGGACCTTTCGTCTTTTGTCGGTGACTGATGGCGCGCCTAAACATAGCGGAATTCACCGTACTCTGAGTAGATGCCCATTCAGGGTCTCCGTCAATGTGCTCCACACTCCACGCTGTATCGTATGAGGCCTGGCGCTTAGCCTCAAATTTCATCAACTCGATGGCCGTCGTCGGACGCGGAAATGAGGTTGACGCCTGGGTCGGTGTGCAAACTCTGTGTATTGGACAGTGCGCAACATTCTCGCGCACATACTAGCTGCGGGCAACGCCGACATCGTCCTTCTTGTAAAAGCTTCGACAAGTCGAGTAGTGATCCAGATCTTCTCTTGGGAGGTCACGGATCGTCATCAGCATTGGCCATCGCGAGAGTGAGTATACAGTGCGATGCCGATGGATCGGGTACCGAACCCGGATTTTGCAAGGCATGGCCCGTCTTGGTGATCTACGCGTGTTGAAGTGTGATGCAGAGGAGAGAGAGAGAGCAATGTATTGGAGTCAGGCGTCGCATGATTCGACTGGCTCGTAAGGAGGACGCCTGCTTTGACTGACATGGATAACCTTGATTGGCGATGGAGCGGATGCCATTTGGCCTTCGAGTACGCAAATCAGGACGACGGCTCGGACCCATCTTTACCCGACCGGACCAACCGTTGACAGCTGTTGCTACACTATGTGTGGCAGCTGATGATATACTGAGCCAGACCATCTCCTGCCCGTACTGCTCTGGTCCATGAACTTATTGTTTCGCTGCTGGCTTTTCTCTGAACAGGCGCACCTCCCGTGTTTCGCTGGCCATTGAGCGACACTCTTCAATTCGACTCGGTCATCGGACCGGCGAATCGAAATCACTACGGACAAATGTCTCCCAGTCGCCCTGGTGGCTCACTTGCACGCCGGCATCGATTTCACCAGGTGGTGGGTCTGCTCCCGCTACATTTGTCCTCCATGACCTGCATCGCTCCAAGACCGTCGCAGAATGGCGACAGCACTTTCCTTTGCCTGATCCAGACCCATAACGGCCCTGGAAATCCTTGTCAGCGCTGCCATGTCCAAATGTCAGATGGCATCACCCTTGACTGACGACCAACAACTATGCCACCAAGAACACACCATTTCATCGCAGCGTCGAACAATCGCCGAATGCGGCATGACCAGCGCGAGTTGGCAGCGTTGCGACATCAATGGATGGAGCGCCAGATTACGGACGGTGACGTTTGACTACCGTATGTTACTTGGCTTGCAGATTGACAGCATCTGTAGAGACCCATTAATGCCGTCGCTATAGATCAAATCCGCAAATCGCGATGCATGTACGACAACATTTGTCAGATACCGTTGAAGCCTGTCTAATGCCTGAGGGATCTCGATGTGCTTTACTTGAAGGGGGATATTAAATCTGGCCACCGCACCACTGCAGTCGCCAGTTGACGAAATTACGGATAGCGCCATTGCCTTGGCTTGACAAGGCATGCGGTGGACTTGAGGATTTCATTCTCGGTTGCGTGTCGTTGAATCACCCATCAGCAATACCTACCGCGTCCGTCTGCTCACAACACTTCGCAATGAAATATAAAACACAAAGGCCACCCTCCCAAATCACTCTTTCTGACGTTGTCTCGCGACAACAGTCATTCAAGGATTCTGCCGGCAACCCAATCATACTCAGCCACAGCCGGTCGTCTTATAGCTGTTTGGTCCCCGGAAATTCCTGAACTCGTCTTCACACGAGCCATCAAAAGTCTCAAGCAAACGCTCGGTTGCCTTGTTTCCAAACTCCTTTCGCGATTCTCAGTACCTCGTTTCCCTTACTACATCAATCGATCACTCTCTCGGTTCAAATTCAGCATATTTGGGCACAGCCAGGCCAAGGAAAATCTGCTCTCACGCGTGTAGCGAAGAGTGGGAGAGGAAAGACTAGGCCTGATCCAACATGAAGGCGCTTATTATCTTGCTTCTGCCATGCGTGATAGCCATCAGTCTACCTTTTGGACATAGACTTGCCGAGTGGAACCCCATCGCGCGTCGTTGCGAATTCCTGGATAAATGCAACCCTTGGTGGATCAACGAGACCAACGGAGTCTGGCTCACGGCGTATTGCACAACCAGGAGTGGCTCGACCACCCGTCATAGCTTAGACCTGTTCGAATGCTTTGGGAATAGTGATGGCCAGTTGATTTACAAAAGATAGTGAGTCGAATTCCGAAAGTTGTTGTCACGCTGATGATGTCACTCACGATTCTTGTTGCGTAGTGGTGGCTTCAATCTCACGTGTTCTAAGTGCATGATCCTGAACAAATCATTATTCACGTGTGGATGTCTAATGGGCGATGGCAAATCCCGCCATCTATCCAAGGAGATAGAACTAAGTATACTCTACGCTTCAAACCTGAACGTGGCTAGGGAGCTCACCTGCTGACGAAACTCATAGACGATGTTCTCACCAGTGTCGATGGCAAGATACGATGTTGAGGGGTCACGCGAAACGAAGCATTGTGACATTTGATGGCAATGAGGCCTCGACAGCCACTCCGAACGTTCATGACGCCGCAGATTCCCACCCCTACAAAGCCCACAGTCATGTGGGATGCAGACCGGAGCGATGATGCGAGTCATGGGCTGCCAGCGTAGGCTCCCAAGGCCTCGGGCCGGCGAGGACTGGGTCAGCGCCGACAGCATCTAACTTTCATGCATCATCAGCGACGCACAATAGACGCAGGCTTGTCCTAGGACATTCCTCCGGGCACATAATTCGCCGATGTTTCGTATTGCTCAGGAAGCAGTCCAGACGCATTTGGCAAGCCAACGGGCGTCTACCTCGAGAAGACTCTATTGTGAGCAAATATCATTCTGCTGCTGCTTCGCTGTTATTAGGGCTGGGAGATCGTGCGCCATTGCCTGGAATCTCTGCATCACTCAAAGTGCTGGTTGAAAGCAATATCTGTTATCGCCTCGCCGCTGCGGATGGTACATAACAATCTGTCGTGAGACGACCACAAGAGTGGTGGATGATCCGAACCCGACCCGACTTTTGAAATTAATTCGGCCAGAGTACGGACCTGACCTGATTTTGGAATAGGTGTTCTGAATCATGAAAATAACTCTGTTTTTTTTAAAACAATTCATGAATAACCATTTCTTACTAAACCCTATGTCCTGATTAATCCCGAATTGATCCCCTATGGCATTGAGGATAGGAGACTGAGCGGGCATGACGCGCGCCGCAACTGCGGGTCAGCTCCAACATGATGAAACTTGAAAGGTGCATGATGATGGCTCCCAGCGATGCGCTTGAAGGGATTGATGAGTCGTGAAACATTGTTTGTTGAGAACTAGAAGCAATGTGTGGCGGTTCGATGCGCTCTAGTGGCGAAATGGACGTGCATTTTGATGAGTCGATAAGGAGCATGAGTTGTTGATCCAAGGAATGCCACGACGTAGTCATGGTCTGATGGCATATAACATGACCTTTCACGTAGCACATCCATCTTTTACGGGGCAACGCTCTGTAAAGGAAGATTCAAAGGCAATATGCTTTCTTTGCTTTCACTGCATCAACGCTCCTTACTTATACACCTTCGGGCCGCTGTAGATACCCAAAATACGTTGTTCTTGACGAGACGACCCTTGTTGCAAAATGAGGGGACTTGGATCAATCATTACCGTTGATGTTTCCCGTCTTGGCTGCTCGACTTCATGCAGCGCCCGGAAGCTTGGAGAATGACCGGAACTTCGGGTTCCTTGGACGACGTGACGTTCTCCGTCAACATGGCCGGGTCTCCGGAGCGAAAAGAGTACTATTTCGCCCAGTAACTCAAATTTGCTGGCATACCAAGAGGCGCATATGCTGGTCTTCAACCAAGACGGCGTATCGCAAATAAATTTCGATTTGCCGTCTTATTCTCTGCCTTCCAGAATGGTATCACCACCGAGCACGCGAATTGCTATGACAGCGCCGATGGAGGTACTGGGGTCAGTTGCATTATGACAATCGACGGGCCTTATGACTGAACCTACGATCTTGGAGTAGCAAACATCGGGAATCGGACATAAGAAGGCCGGGGGATGGACACAAAGACCAAAGAAGAACTAGTCGTTGGCTCGTGGACGCTCCCGACCAATGCCGGAAAGATGAAAGCAAAGCAACTTGGCTTTGCCGAGTACTATGACTAGAACTCCTTACCTGAAAACAAAGTCTACTACCCATAGCTTGCTGATCCAAGGGTGGCTAGGCCTTCCAACCACGACGACAAAGGGTGCGCGTGGCAGAGAACTTCGAGGCAGCGAAGAAGACGGTCCATGTGTGAGAAGGAGATCCTCGATCTGACTGTGTAGCGAAGCGGTCGGCGGAGCACATCGACAAAGGGGCTTAATATATCCGTGCGAGTTGCCGAGGACGAGATGGAAAAGAATACGCTTCAATGGCCGATGGAACTCGACGCTTCCAAATAACACGCCAAGACTGCTGGTGCACAACTCTCCCCGGAAACGAGGCGGCAGTCTGACAGGTAGTCATGAAACAACAACAAGATTACGTCGGCCCCGGGCTTGCGCGAAGGTTGGGCGACCCCAGTACTGCTTCGTCATCGCGCTCTGCGCCACCCGTCAAAGGCCTCCCCCGGCTTGTGACGGGCTGACAGGTGCTGACAGGTAGGTGCTAGGATCTGGCTGGGGAAGATGGAGCCGGCGGCGAGATTTCAGGCTCGGGGGATCGCGCGCAACATGACAGCGTTACGTCGACACGGGGGTCGGGAACGGTAGATATGAGATACTCACGACCGTCGAAGATGGAGAAGAAGGACAGGCAAAGAAATACACCAGGACTGAATTCCCATGATGAAGGAAGTATGGCCACCGGCCACGCACTGCTCCGACCGTGAGCGTGGCTGCTTCCTGCAGGATTTCTGTTGGGACTGCAAGTGTCGCATGGATTGATTGTCGCCGCCGCCGGGACTCGCAGGCAAACAAACGAGCAGGGGAAATGACCGTGGCTGTCAGCAAAGAAAACCGGCTAGCGATGAACAGCTCGACCCGCGAAGTAGTGACCACTTCCATGTGCTCGAATGCCCCCGTCCGTCCGTCCGGGGGAGAAGGAGAGTTTGAACCAATTCGCCGGCCGTCTGCGCGAATAAGTCAGGAATCTCCGGTCATGTTTTTGCGCAGGCGGGCGGCGATGCTGCAAGGATCCTGCAGCACTGCCTCCGTTGGGTTGTTTGCTCCGGCCCGAGCTTCCTTCGCCTTGGCTGAGCGTAATCTAGGTAGGGCGCGCGTACACGGATGTTATTCTGGTCACGAACCCTGATTCGGAGGATCACATCCGAGTGCGATGCGTCGCAGTGCTGTTTCGGCCGCAAGGAACTGTCATCGAGCATCTGGAATAAGCCCGAAGCTGGCTGAGGCGAAATAGATGCCCAACAATGATCCGAACTTGCTGTTCCCCTGCGTGCGTGTGGGCGACTGCATGCGTGTGATCGGGTAGCCGCCATGCAGATGCAGGCCGATAAAGAACAGGACCTGATCTCCCACCACCATGAGGCCAGGACTAGCCGCCGGCCTGATCTGCTTCCCTCCATCTTGTTCTGTTTCTTCGCTTCTATTCTACCATCGCTATTCTTAGGCCTTCAGTTGTCGTTTTATCCTTCTTCGTTCCCTACCTTTTCATTCATTTCTTGGCTGGTTTGTTGACCACTTCAGTCGCTTGTTTTCGCCAAATCCGCCATGAGGACGTCTCACGGCCTTCTTTTCCTGGCCGCGGCCTGCCAAATTGCCGCCCAGTCGCAGCCGCAAGCATGTGCACTTGTCGCCGACGAGCTCAAGAGCAGAAACGACCGGATCGTCAATGGCCAGCGCGCGCAAGACTGTCTCCTGTCCCTCCCGTTCGATGCAGACAAGGCCAGTAAATTCCTGAAGGAGCTCCGCAAGTACATTGAGCATCAGTCCACGCTCGAGATCCTCAAGAACCCGCCAGACAGCTATCTGTCTCCCGCGGTGGACATACTGGGTGGCCTCGATAAGATTGCCAGCACCACGTTCAAGAGCCACTACGAGTTCGACACGGCCGTCAACAACTTGATTCGGTCCGCCAACGACGGCCATCTGTACCTTCAGCTTTGCTCGCTGGAGATTTTCCAGTTCTTCCGGCCGGCTGTTGACCTGATGTCTGTGTCAGACGACGGCTTCAAGCTGCCTGAACTGTACTTTGTGTCTGATGCCAAGCTGTTGGGGAGCCGCAGCAATGCGGTCTCGCCCGTCACCAGCATCAACGGCGAAGACGCAACGACGTATTTGCAGAAAGTGGCGAGCCGGAGGGGCAGCCAGGATCCCGACGCCAGATGGAACCAGCTCTTTTTGTCGCAGGCTGAAGCTGTGGCGGAAGGCAGCAACGTTGTTGTGCACGGAGCTTTCATCAACGACTTTGGCGCCTGGCCGGGGGCCAATGCGACCGTTGTGCAGTTCCGGAACGGCTCGAAAGTCGTCATCAACACAGTGGCAAAGTTCAAGTCCAGCAGGATCTCGCCGTCGCCGCAGGTCTTGTTCAGCGATGCTTGCCTTTCGCAGAACCAGCCGAGACAGGCCATCACGCGTCGCTTCAACTCGGAGGAACCAGTCATCAGGGCCGCAGACTCAGCCGCAGACGGTCCCAAGGGCTACCCGCAGCCGTTTGATCGCGATGCGCACAATCAGATTCTCGGTTTCAATCTGGATCAAGACACGGCTGTTATGTTTATACCGACCTTTGACACGTCGGGACGGTCGCTGCCGGATGCCCAATCGGCCATTTTTGCCGACAAAGCGGCGTCCATTGTGCAGAAAGCCGTGGCATCAGGCCGAACGAAGCTCATCATCGACGTGTCTGCCAATGGCGGCGGAAACATCCCTCGCGCCTTCGACTTGTTCAAGCTCTTCTTCCCCGACAAGTTCCCCTTCTCGGCCACACGCTTCCGGCGCCATACTGCCATCGACCTTGTTGCCAAAGCCCTGGGGAGTTTGAGGCCTGCCGCAGCCAGTCGACAAGGCATCATCGGATTCCGAGCCCAAGTCACGCCCGACCAGCAGGGTGACTTTGCGTCCCTGGAGGACTTCCTCGGCAACAGCACCGAGCACGGAGTGCGCGTCAGTTCCCTCTTTGCCAACTTCAACTACACTGCCTTTTCAAGTGACGAGTCCCCCATCCGCGGCTTCGGGGCCGCGACCGACAAGCTCAACAGAACCCAGCCCTTCAAGCCCGAGAACATCATCATCATCGGCGACGGCCTCTGCGCATCCACCTGCACAACCTTTGTCAATCTCATGACCAACGTCGGGGGCGTGCGAACCGTCGCTTTCGGAGGTCGCCCACAGAACGGCCCCATGCAACTGATGGGCGGCGTTCGAGGAGCCCAGTCCGTAGGATTCGAACTCATTGAAGACCAGGTCCAGGTCGCTGTGAAGATCTTCAGCGCCACAAACGGCAAGTTGTTCACGGCCGACGAGCAAAAGCAAGCTGCTGCCAGTCTGCCCGTTCCGCTGAGCACGTTCCCCATACGTCTACCGGGCGGCAACGTCAACTTCCGCAATGCCTACCAGGAGAACAAGACGGATTTGCCCCTCCAATTCGAGTACCAGGCCGCGGACTGTCGTTTGTTCTTCACGGCGCAGAACGTTGTCGAGCCAGCTACGACGTGGACCGACGCCAAGAAGGCCATGTGGGAAGGAGGCAAATGCGTCGATGGTTCAACGGGCGCCAAAGGGTCGAAAGATTCCAATGGGACGCAAGGGACTAAAGATGGCAGCCAAAAGAACTCGGCTGCTGTGAGACTGAGCGCCCGCGTCGCTCTGGCTGGGCTGGCCTTTATTGCGACACTTGCGTGCGCTTTGTGAGTGGCTGTTCAGGTGACATGTCAGGGCAGAGCCCATAATGATGCCATTGCATGGTGGGCATGATGGTTTGGGTCAAAGAGGTTACCTTACGCGCAGAAACCTCTGGCGGGCGACTATATTGCAAATTTGTTTCTTTTTGCTTTCGAAGTTTTCTCTACAAATAGCATCTTCGATGGACTGTTCCCATCGTCCGAGCGTAACGGCTCCGGCAAATGTGGTACTTCAAGCCTTCAGGGCCAATTACTGACACGGGCATCACGACTCTCTTTATTCCCCATGTCTGCTTAACGACTAGTTTATGATCATCTCAAGTCATGCCGCAAAAGGCTGGCAGCCTTCTCAGTGCTGCGCAAATGAGCAGGGCCAGTATCTGGACCTCAATAGAAGCAATTTCACGATTTTTCTTTTCCCCTTCCATCGGGCAGAAGAAGCTCAGAACCTTGAAAGCAAAAGAAAAGCCGGAGAGGTTAATCATCGAATCTCGTAGCGGGGAAAAAATATGAATAGCCGTCAAGACATGCAGGTCATCTCCATCAACGGAAACATGCGCAATTGTGCTGCATAGGCCATCGTTGCGATGCAGCACTCCCTCGTGATAAAGTCATACGCAATTCTCAATCAATGTACATGGTGGCTTGCCTGAGCCTAGTCCCAGCCGACGCTCTGTCACTCATGTCTTCCCAGGCCCCCCCAGCATTCTCCTTCTCTCAACAGATGGCAAGTTGGGCTTCGACGGGAGTTTGGAGAGGTACTGCCATAGGTCCTGGGGCACCTTTCCCGCTTTGAGGCTTCTCGCATACTGGCGGAACAAGGCAATATTGTTCTCGTCAAACGTAGTTCTGCACACGCTATTTGTCTCTCCGTTAGAGATCCGGCATTCCACTTTCTGCCACCCTTTGGTCCCTCGACTTACTCGTAATTGTAGCTCAAAAAGTTCTTGCAGTCCGCTCTCGGGTCGCATCCTGTTCTATTGAGCATGTCAGTCACTCATCTTTGGTCGAGTGAATAATTCCCCTCTTTGTGACAACATACCCATTTTTGTACGAGGCTGTGCAGTTCACGGGAGGAGTATGCGTGGTCCAGCCCAGCCAGTGTCCAACTTCGTGGACAAGCGTCTTGCTCTCGTTGAACAAGGGCTCCATGTCCTGGCCGCCCCTGATGTTCCTGTGGCTGAGGGCAACCCCTGATATATACTCGTCTTTTATGTCGCTGTAGGGTCTCGTCATACCAAGTCCTCCCCGCGGCGCATTGAGAATATAGACGTTAAGGTCCGCATCGCCGCCTTGATAAACGTCTTTGAATGCTTTTGTCTTGAAGAGGGTGCCAGGTATACCTTCCGAGTACGGCGTGAGGTCCTCTGCTTTTGTCCAGGTCATGTTGACAAGCTTGAACGAGATGTCGGCAGGCTTCAATGCCGCATCGAGCACCAGCAGTGCTTCCTCCATTGAGGTTCGCTGCATCGCACCAGTCAGCCACTTTCTTGACGTAAATGCTCTTCAGGATGCACGGATGGACAAGGCACGGTACATTCACGTAGAACTCGGTCCCTAGCTGTGCTTTACTGCGCGGTCTAGCCACGACGTGCGCGTAAACGTTGATAGTGACAGGGGCTTCATCCGCGCGAGGGGCGATGCTACTCAACTCGGCGAAGGAGAGTCTTGAGCCAACGCTACTGTCCACCGCGGCTGCTAGAGCAGTTGGCACTGCGGCTACCGCCAGCGCCGAGGCCAAGAAGTATGAGAGCATATCAAGTGAGTGAGGTATTCTCCAAGCGAGTGTAGGAGGCAGTTACGCCAAAGAGAAAGACCAGGACATTCTGCAGCGAAGAATTACCTCGAATGTCATGAGCGCACAAGGGAAATCAAATGGCATAAATATACTTGGCAGATGCCGCCGTACTCCTGGTCCCAGTCGCGAGTGCCGCGCAGTCATCATCGACCTTTTGACGACGACACATACTCAACCTGACGCAAGGCCGTTTGATGGACAAGAATCGCGCATGGCGCAGCTGCAAGCTCTCCGTGAATTGCCCACCGGCGATGTCTGGCCTTCATCGGCGCTTCGTCATGGAGTCATATGTACCCTGCAGCAATTCGTCTGATGTATGCTTGATTGAGTGTCCCATTATCGTTCCTTGGCTCAGCATTAGCTCATTAATCATCTCGAGGCTTTTGAACTCAATGCTGAAGCGTGGTCATCCATGCTAGATGGCATTCCCGCTCCGAACGTCTTCACCTTTCCAAGAAACGAATGGTCTCCTTAATTTTTTTGCAATTCAGAGGACCACGTCCGTTCATACAGCCAAACCTAACAAGGTGGGATGTCACTGCCAAGTCTCATCCATGCTTGACATCAGTGGAGCAACAATGCGCGGATCCAGAGGATCAGACGACCCCATCCGCTTCGTCGGAACAGCAGCACAAACCCGCTGACTCGTGGTGCTAGCGTGTCAATTTCCAATTTTTGCGCCCGAAAAAAGGCACCAGTCATGGTGTCCGAGGTGTCCATGGCTAGTGTTCGTCTCAGCGATTCATTGCCCATCATGCAAACGTGGGATGAAACGCGGACTACACTAACTGGTCCACCTGCATAAATGCCTCTGGCTCGTCGCACGTATCCTCCATCCCAAAGGGCCGGTACCTCATAATACGTAATGGACGCAGGATCGTCGATTGCTCCGGGAGCCAGGGGAGAGTTTGTCCCGCGGCGTCGGCCGCATTGGGGAAAAGGGAGAAACCCTGCGGCGATCTCGTCCGGGGGTCAAATCGATGCTCTGTCTTATCACTGTTAACCTCCTTTTCCGGCTCTGGTCTATTTGTCTGTGCAAATGTTTGGCAATGGTGCTTGTGGACATGCCGTGGTCTTGACGATGGCTATTCAAGCCGTGTTCTTTGGCAGACGCGGGAGTAATACTGGTAGAGCGAGACCGAAGTCCGACCAAGGTTTTCCTCCATCTTTTGCGTGGTACAGCGCAAGTAGTGTGCAACCTATAAGCTGAAGTTTGTGAAGCCACGCGGCAGATGCTCACCACCTTATTCCTCTGATTTGATGGCAAATTGTGCCTGCCGAGATGGCAGCTTCTCATCTTCTTCCAATTCACTCACGATGACACAGTACGTTTCGAAGAGCCCAGCGCTGCGCGAGACGTGTCTAGTGAACACGTCCTTCCTCATCCAAGAAGCAAAAAAGACACCAAATCGCAGGTTATCGACTTGGTCCAGTTTGTTCACCATGGCAAACCAGCTGTGTAGGAGCCCAGCCCAGCGCGAGGCATGCTCTGGTGACCACGTCCTCCATCAAGGCAACACCACCCACGTAGCAAGCATTCCCTTTCCCGTTCTTCGTCCTTTTCACACTCTTGACAGAGGCGACTTCTAGCGCGCGAGACGGTTCAGTCCCCATTGCCTCATCAACATCCACAGCCTTACCCTCCGGGGCAGAAAGTAGTATGCGAGCCACGCCATCGTGGCTTGACCTCCACCCCAGAGCCACAGGGGCCGCTTCTTCCTCTGCATCATCTTCACTATCGAGCGAGCGTACTCATCCGTATTGATGCCGCCTATTTGGGATATACGGGTCCTCCTGAGCCAGAAATCCTTCACGCCCAAGTACCTCGACCCTTCGGGAAGGGCAGGATCGCTCTCGCGGACTGACCTGCCATCAGCGACGACCTTTCCGCGTATGTCAATCTGCCCTGATACTGACCTAGGTTACTCCTCACTCCACCAGAGATGGTTGTCACGACGTCCACACTGCAAGATCAGTCAGATTCAGGCTCCAACTTGGCAAACATACACACACACAAGGGGACCAGCCACGGAGGCAGAGCAGCTTCACGTTCACTGACCCAAACGGCTTCATCTCCATGTGAAGCGTATCCCCGTACGCATGCAAGGCCGCCTTGGACGCATTGTACGCCGCCGAGAAGGGGAGAGGCGCCATGGGCGCAACACTGCCAATATTCACCACACAGCCCTTCGCATTGATAAGCAAGTCAGAGAAGGCCTTGACCATCCTCATGACCCCCAGCACGTTGACGTCAAACATGGGCGCGACCACGCCGTCGACATCGCAATCGAGAGCTGGGCGATGTGTCGCCGAGCCGGCATTGTTGATCAAGACGTCAAGCTTGTCGTTGGTCATGGCAGCGACCGTCTTGGCAGCGGCCACGACGGACTCGGTCACCGTCACGTCTACTTGGACCATGGCCATGCCCGGCTGCAGCAACGGCGTGGCGGTCTCGGGCCGCCGCACGGCGCAAAAGACAAAATAGCCGGCTCGATGGAGTTCTGTCGCCAGGGAGCCGCCGATACCGCCGACGCTGGCTCCCGTGACGAGCGCCGTCTTCTGCCCGGGTCGCGGGCCTTCTGTGTTGCGAGTGGCCATGTTGGACGGAAATGGGAGTGCGTGGATCGCGGATGGAGGGGGGAAGAATGAAACTGATGGTACCTTACCTCAGTCAACTACTCTCGAGACAAGGCAGGCAGCAGTCGACCCCCCGGACCTTCCCCGAACTACTGCGCGGGTGGGTCAAGCATCGATCGATCGGGGCGCCGAGTTTCCGAGGCTCAAGGGTCAATCAATGAACGAATCACCTCATCAGAGACGGGTGAAATCGTACAGTGTGCGTGGTGACGACGACACCGGCAATACTGGCATCAGAATGCCGCGTCTGAGTTTTTGGAGAAGAAGGGGGTTAGTGATGCAATCTTTTACAAGACGAATGCGCCGAGTGCGGGCCCTGAAGATAGTGCCATGTAATTCGCAGAGGGCGAATTCTTTACCATTCAGGGGCGCAGCTTACACATCTCCCTAGTGCGTTCTGCAGCATTTTAGAAAAGAGATTTCTGAATCTTCAGTGCATAGAAATAGAAAAGCTCATACGAAGTGTCTTCTCCTTTGAGTTTTGTGGGAGATCACTTTACAGTACAAGCCAGCGTTTGTACAAAACGATATCCTTTACGAAGTCATATAAATTGTTTCAGGAACATTTTCGAGTCTTGTAGTCTACTACTTCTATTATGACGACTTACACATGACTCCTGAACATTATGGCCCCCTTCATTTTGTTTCCTCTCTCTTGGGAGATGATTTCATCATGATGTGCGGAGTACAATCCTTCCACCCACCCAGCATCACCTCTATCAGACCCTCTATCAGACCCGAAGAGGCGAGGGGCAGGGGAGCGACCCCGGCTTTTCATTGCTTCAAGGAATCACTGCTCGTGCCAAGTTGGGCCGTGTTCCAACCTTTGCTTTCCAGGTAAGCTCTGAAACGAGCATCCTCGTCGGCAATCGTGTCCTGGCCAATGTTAGGGACGAAAAAGAACACGATGATTGCCGACAAGACGCAAAGGCTCGACGCGACCCAGAAGGGATACTGCGCCGACTGCACCTGGTCACCGCCTGCAGCCTGAATATACGGGAAGACAAGTGTGCCGATGAAGGCGCCCACTTTGCCGGTTGCGGCGGCGAGACCGTAGTATCGACCGCGCACGCCGGTTGCGCACGTTTTCGCAGCCAAAAGACCGATGTTATTGCCGGGGCCCAGCTCTCCAAACGACAAGAAGATTCCGTAGACAACGGCAAATAAGGCAATGTGCTGGGAGATGCTGGCGTACACCCCAGCCATGATGTACCCTACAATGGCTTGCAGACAGACGCCGAGTATCAGCGTATACCTAGGGCCCAGCTTGTCGCTGACAAACGAGCCGATGATCGATCCAGGCAGGTAGAACAAGTTGATCACCGTGTTCCATCCGAAGATGGTTGTCAGAGGAGCGTTGCTACCGTATATGCTGCTCAGAATGGAGGAGGAGTAGATACCGAATGCATAAACGGAAAACTGAATGGCTGTTTGTCAGCATTGCTGAGATGGAAGGTGGGGGGGGGGGAATGTAGTCTGTTTCCTTGAGAAGCGCTTTAGGCACGTACATTATACAGAAACCACACGAGACTGACGCAAAGAAGCCGGAACCAGTAGAAGCGGAATACGAGCATGTACGGTGTCTGCTTTCGCATTGCCTCGCGCTGAAACTCTTCGGGCTCCTTTAGACGTAGACGGAGCAAGAATAGAATGAGCGGAAAGGCAACACCAATACCCAAACTCGTCCTCCAGATGACGCTGTAATTAGTATTTCGCGCAGCAGCTGCGATGACGTCTGAACGCACGATGAGCCGAGGAGGTTCTCACAAGCTATGCTGAAGAATAAGGGGCCTCACGCACATGGAAGGAATGCACCAAACACGAAACCGACGTCAATCATGGTGTTGGTGAATAGAATGAACCAACGATGTCGGGTGCCCTGCTTCAAATCGCTGGTCGACTCCGCGCATCCGACGCTGCCGGCGGGATATTCGCCTAAGTTGATCGATCAGAAAGTGAGCACACGCAGGGCGAGAGAGACGTTCGTGCATACCACCAATACCGATCCCGACGAAGAATCGCCAAGCCGCAAGCATGCGGAACATGTCAGTGGCATCACCCTTGTAGTACGACGCAGCTGCTAGAGCCGTGAAGACAATAAGGATGATGGTTGACACGGTCAGCGAATGAGAACGTGACCACGAGTCGGAGAGATATCCGAAAAGGAGCTGTCCGACAACGGTGCCGGCAAAGGTGACACCGGCGACGTACTTGGCCGCATCCGAGTCCTTGTACAGATTGCCGTACTGTACGCCAAGAACGGTGTTGACTGATCCAATCACCTGGATAGCCACATTGTCAGCAGTCTGTCTGCGTGGTAGAAAGGGCATATGGACACCAACATTGTTGATGTACCCATCGGAAAAGAGACCAGCACCGCAGGCAAAGACGGGTAGAGCGGCGTGCCAGAAGTTCTTTGTCGGTCGCTCCGTCTCATCGTCGTGACTCTCAACCTCTTTGGAAGTCCTTTGAGCACCTTTCACGTCCATGAGGCGCACAGCAAATTTCTCGAAGGTGGTGAAAAGTCAATGCCACAGAGAACTTGACGATGCAGTCTTCGCATGCGCCGGCCCGTCGGTTGGCAAAAGAATGGCGGACGACGAAGTCGACATCGCGTTGATGATTGAAATACAATGAATGTATTTACCCTGCTTGAATAAATTAAAAGCTTCAGCATGAATATAATCTGCGGTATCAACCAACCAACCCCACCCAATTGGGTTAGACGAGTCAAAACACCACGCCATCGTCACCAACACGTGGCCGCTCAACGACATTCAATTTGCCATGGTCGATAGGTCAATGGCCAGGGTTGTGAAGTAGGAAGCCATGGTGGCGGCCACCGCTTTGCACAGCCAAGAGTCAAGGTTATGTGCGGCAGAATTGGTAGATGCGCCGCCCAAAACAATGATCGTGGCACCGATGCGGGGGGTGCCATCCAAATGTGTCACCACGATCGGAGCCACGCTTCGATCCGGACGCTGCCTTCGCGCCGGCGACCCTTGGCACAGCCTATATCAGACAAAGAACTGCCTCATAGTCATATTATCGGCAATCGGTTCAAGTTGCAGGCTGTTTGGAAGCTTCGAGAACTTTGCCTTGGCGTAAAACTTTTTTGCTCGCTAATTGTTGTCGCTTCAAGCAGAAACAGGGCGGATCCCTCTGTGCCAAGGATCGTGGGGCGGAGACGGACGTCGTGTTTTCGTTGTGCACGGTTGAGGTCAAGATGAGATGCCACGATGTTTTTGCATCGCATTGCCATGCTCGCCCGTGAAACACGTGCCTGGCTAGCCTGTGGCATACCAAACCATACATAGTCCGGCTGATTTTTGTCTGTTGCCTTGCTGCAGACAAAGTAGGTGCAGATGTGGGAGTAAATTAAACGGGCAGCGAAATTGTTCAGCGCGCTGACTCGTCCTGTCCGACGAACGTGTCACTCGCGGCCGCTCGGAACCTTCATCAGTCAATCCTTGTCGGAGAACTGAGCATCGCAATTGAGCGAAGCGACACGAGTCGGACTTGATGCTGCTCGTCACCTCGCAAGCCTACGGCCAAGCGAATGTTGGGCGATGCATGTATTGTTGTGACATTCGAATAGGTCGGCGCATTCTCGCCATGGCCGTGAGTCCGCCCCGTGGAAGCCAAAAAAGGCGAATGGCCCCTTTCCAGCGCGGTTCGTATCGATCATGTCCAGGGCCAACATCGCGCAGAGTCGAAAAGAGTCAGGACTGGGTGAGGCTGCTCCAAATTGTCGCCGGAGCAAAATTCTTGGGGGGCTCAAAAGCGTTTGGTCGCCGTGACTGCAAACCTGAATAGCGGTTGCGTCAATGTCGCGGTTCGCAAGAAGATCAAGCCGCTGCACGTTGGTCTAAGCATTGACAGAACACGTCAATCGGGTCGCTCTGTCTCAATATCAATCGACGCATCTGGAAGACGGCCTCGTATTGAGGGTGCATAGCCTACGTCACATGCGTCGGGGTTCACCAGAACTCCAACGTGTGAAGAATCACGTGCCTTTTTTGCGAGCCGTCGGCGGCACCCAAAAAGTTTCACGAAAATCGAAGTGGTCGGGAATGCTGGTGGTGGAAGCTGCATTTATCGAATCACAGCAATTTTGAAGACCCGAGCAGCAGAAAAGCCATCGTCGGCATGCTGATTCGATCGGAGCTGCGCACTGGCTCAACAACACCCAGATTTCTCGTCGACACAAATGCGAACGTTGGCGATGCCATTCACCTAGAGATTGCAGGAGGCGGGCCACCATGAGTGCCCACGGGAGCCAACAAGTTCTACCATCCTGGGATCGATGCATCGAGCACAGGCCAAATGTTTTGCGGAGATGATGGGCCGCATGACAGGATGCGACCGTCCTCTGGCCGGGGTGTGACGCTCCAAAACGGCCAATCCATGCCCTGAGCGCAAGACACACGAGAAGCAGCTAACAACGCTGTCTCGGAGCTAGCTACCTATTTCACTCATTGAGTCGAGGAGGCAGCGAGAAAAAAAAAGCAAAGTAAGGAAACAAGGTCACGCCAGGCACGGGCGGAAATAGCCCACGTTCTCGAACATGGCGGGTGAGTGCGGCTGACGAATAAGGTTGGACCGGCGGCCAGGGGGGAACAGGATAATAAGGTCTTGTCATTTTGGTTCTTGTCGGCGGGCAGCTATCCAATTCCCCCACCCGCGGAGGATACATGGCTCTGCGGATCTATTCCGGGCCTCTCGTCGCACTGCTCTCGTCCCCCAGCTTGCTCGGATCGATGCTGGTCATCAAGAGCAACTTGGCCTCATTCTCGCATTTCATCAGGTTGAGGCACCTCTGCGTGCTTACTGATTGAGCGAAATAGGAGCACGGCTCGATGCGTGGACGTTGTGCCGGCAAGAAACAGAACGAGAACAAGAATGCGCCACGCCCCAAGATGAATGTAGGCCATTAATAGTACGGAGAAATGCGGGCGGGTTCCGATCGATAGTCTAGAGACCACAAGATCCCGCCGCTACGGAGATTGGGCATCATGACCTTACCCGAAGACGGAGACGAAATGAGCAGAAAGTGCCGATGGCTGTCGATTAGCTGTGTGAAGCAGCCACTCGGCATTTCCAACGTCACCGGAATGTGCATGATATGGAAGAGATACTTAATATCATTGGCCAGCCCATTTCCATTGGCCCAGCCAGCGAGGAGGATTCGCCTCCTTTTGCAATAACACTCATCAGAGCCATTGCGATTGCACTTCAGAGGTCCAACAAAGCGCCGCTTAACTGTCTCTTCGATGACGAGCGAGTGAAAGTCTTGACGTACTCCTCGGCGACTTTCCGAAAATTGCTGATGTTGGAAATGACTGTCCCGACAGGGGCCTGTGATGCCATGTCTCTTGAAATTGACGCAAAGCAGCGCCGCACCGATCTCAAGGCACATCATCACCGGTCATCATTAGCTGTATGGGTACTCGTATATTGTTTTGCTGATGGTCGCGCTTCGAGGCGAACAGCTTTGCCACTGCTTTCCAATGGTTTTCGTGCTCAGATTGCATGATTTGCTGCATGTAACGTGTGCCGTGCCTGACTTGCCGTCTCGTACGGTCACGCTCGAGGCGACATGGCAATTGCGAAAATCAAGGTATTGAGCCGTGTCCGAAACAAGGCATGCAACCCATAGCCCAGGTAGCTCGTTTACAGCGGCGATCGCAGCCAGCTGAGAACTTGCGTACTCTCCCTCCTCGTCTCTCTCCTCTCTGAATAGTATTCGTACGGGGTACGGAGTCTGCGAGCCACCAATTTCCACCCGTGCAGATGCCGTTATGTGCCTTGTGCGACAATATCAGGGGGGGGGAGCATGAAATACCCTGTTCGCCTTTCTTTTCCTGGCAGAGTGACTTGGCACACTGACTACACTACGGAGTACGCAGAGCAGCAGGCCGCTATTACGCAACGATGACCGGGATTGGTGTACCATGAGTTAACGCACCTTGATAATTTCCTCACGGTATATAAACCTCATCACGCCACGGGTGACGGACGCTCCTCTTTCCGCTCATACCTCGTTCGGCTCTTGTAAATCGACTTCACTTTTCAACAGCTTCCAACTTGCCAATCACGCCTTTTAATTTCCCTCTTCTCTCACACGCCAACAACATGAAGTTCTCTGCTGTCCTCGTTCTGGCCTCGGCCATGGCCGCCCAGTGCGCTTCCACCACCGTCACCGCTTCCATAACTGCCAAGCCTAGGTTCGTTCAGGGAGACGTTCCCCCAGATATTTTGACCTCGTCAAGCCGCGACTGACCGTCTCGACTCCTAGCCTCACCGGAAGCGCGAGCGCAAGCGCAAGCGCCAGTGCCTCCAGTGCCTCCAAAGCTGCCAGCTCCTCGTCCAAGGCCGGCGCTGTGCCGACCGCAGCTGTCCCTGGCATGGGTCTGGCTGCTATCCTGGCCGTCGGCGCCTACATGGCATAGATAACCTCGAGACCCTTCAAGCTGCGACAAGAAACGAGCCCTTGGTGATTACCCAGCGGGAAATAGGACTATTGTCCTCGTCACTATGGAAAGTCCAATGACTCTCTAGCTGCGCTATTGGCGTTTGTATTAAGAGAATTGGTGGAAGGGCAAAGAAATAAAATAACATTCAAATTTACACTTTTGTTCCATCGCTTCATCGCAGTGGACTTTGATTCCAGGCTGTTGCCAATTAGACATCATTCCCTGTTTCCGAACAGTTTCGACAGACGTTCTCACCCTTCTATGCATCTCTCTTTCTACAGTCCTATGGCAGCCGTCGAAGCGCCATGGGCGCTTGGACGTTGCTGGTCCATGTAGTCGACTGGCTGTTCAATCCTCGCCTCAGAATTGCACAGTAATTTCGCCATCTAGACTGTACTCGCCATCGTTGCTCAATGTAGCTGCCGTCTGCTAAGCATGAAAAGATTCGTCTTGATCGAGCAGTGATGTCCCATTTCCTGCCAAGCCTTGGTTTCATTTGGAAGATTGCGAGCAACATCGCCCTGCTTCGCGCGAGCAGACAGAGAAATAGAATCACCACATGGCACAAGCCGTAACCAGCCTTTTGAATGGCTGCCACCACGAAGTGCGCAGGCTGAAGGATTTCCAGGACCTGCCCATACAATATTGCAGAGCGGGCAGTAATGCGCTCGCAGCCAACGTGAATCACGACACAAGCAAGATCCGCCACTTTCAATGCTGCCCTTTTCACTTGGCAACGTGTTTTTCCCCCGTCATAGCCAAAGCACTTGGGGCAGCTGAAGAGGACGGGTTACATCCCAGCCGATAGAGTAAGCAAACAAGCCTCTCGTTTCATAGTACCCGGGGGCATCTCAATACCTATGCCAAGTCGCACTTGGCGACGATTCAGTGAAACATCCGCGTCCTTCTCTACGAGCTCTACGAGGTAATCCTCCACGAAAACAATCATCGCTCGAGATGTTAACTATCTTTCATCTCCATCGAATTGACAAAGCAAACGGAGGAAAGCGCTCATCATGCATGAAGTCGCCCCCGGGTGCCATTCACACGTGATGCCGTACACAAAGTAAGCAGCATGACTTCTCGGACTTGCAAAGAGCACTTCACCATGTCGGTCATGAAGATCCGAGCTGCAAACTGCGCCGGGTCATGACGTGATGTGACCTGTCACCTCCCACGACGTAATGAACTATGTCACGATAGGTGTCGCATTCATCCGGTGTCATCAACTCTCCCACCCGCCCGGCAGCCACACTAACACGACCTTGAGCCCTGAGCCGTGAGCATTCACGAGGCTCTCGACCCCCTCCAGTTGATGCACCCCATGTCGGTCCCCCTTTGACGTCTGGCTCCATCGTGACGATGAAGTCAAATGCATCGCTTAAAGGCATAAGACAAGGCATCAATGACATTCACCAGACGTGGGAATGGTGCCCACCTTTTCAAGAATTGAGCTATAGCATGACAGCACAGCAGGCAAGTCCCCGAATCGAAATGGAAATGCCAAATTCCTGGTGTTACGCCGATGGCCGATGATCTTCTCTGCGACGATTGCGTCCATTCGCGAGCAATACTCGGTGATCGGTGGATGGACGGATCTGACAAATTATGACGGGTTCGTGTCAAGTATGCTCCCCGGTCTTTGTGGACGAACCTGCAACGCCCAAGACTGTAGGGGACCAACAACAACTGTCCGTCGAAATCTCGCGACGTGCATTCATTGAAGCAAAATCGTTCACTCGCCTTCTGCAGTCCGTCAACTCCCCTCACCTGAAGGGTGTATTTGAATTCTCAGAATAGTACATGACGTGGTGGAAAACACGGCAAAATACCGACATATGAAACACCAAACACACATTCCATGCTATATTTCATCTCCAGATCACGTTGTATCAAAGGCAGGAGCCACAAGCAAGTGCCATCCATGTTAATAACTCACGGACTATCAGGGAAGAGCAAGTGGAGGGGAGTACCAGGGTCACGCCTTCCATGCCTCGGTCCGACGTTGCATTTTCTCACTCGCCCACTACGAACGTGTTTGACCCTCGTCTTCTGGAATCGATGCAGTCACGGGCTCCCTCATTACACGGACTCCAGTCCATGCATGCACCTTTGACCCGCGGGCGGAAAACAAACGTCAAACGCTGCCAACGCACAACAAGCGTCCTGTCAACCTTCAAAGCATGCTTGGATCCGGACCCAATCCCGCCAAGCTGCTTGAACATTGATCTGCGCGACACGGGGCCTCCTACCCCATGGACAGTCTCTCGCAAACAAGCACCATGATCATACGCGCATTTGGGCATGTTTCAATACCTCCCTCTCCTCTTTGTGCCGCGATCAAGACCCAGAAAGAAGGGGGGTAGGAAGGGTCACGTCGACGGCAAACCCGGCTTGGCGTGACAGGGAGCCATGATCCACGATCGCCTTGGCCTGCATGAACGTATCCTGGCGCAAGATCATCTCAACTCAACTCTTGTTCAGGCTTGCTACGCCCTAAGCATCCGGATAGCTGTACACGGCATGAATCTCCATGGCAGAGATGCGAGGTTTCAGGTACAGCCTGCCAGGTCCCGTCCAATCGCAGGCGTGTTGTATGCACCTTCGCCTGAGATGGGACGAAGGGAGGAAACCCCATGTCCGTCAAGAGAGAGAGCTTGCGCTCGTCTTGAGTTGTATACTTGGTGAGGAGAGAAAGACCATGAAGTATATAAAGACACGAAGGGAGAAGAGACCTTTGCATCTCATCAGGAATTCCCTCTTCCCGCCAAGATCTCACTCCCTTAGATACCGCAACTCTCCTCTTTCGTTTCGGGAAACCATCAAGACCTTTCACCATGTATTCGTCAGTCATTGTCGCTATGCTTCCGGCGGCCGTCATGGCGCTTGTGCAGCGAAGCGAGCCCGCTCCGGTCTACGGCCCCGGGGACAACACCACCACCGTCGTTCCTAATAAGTATATCGTGAAGTTCCGGGACACCATGTCGGCGTCGTCCGTGTCCAACACCGTCAGCGCATTATCCACCGGAGCCGAGCACGTCTTTGAGGAAGGCTTCATGGGCTTCGCTGGCTCCCTGGACGACGCGGCTCTCGAAGCCGTTCGGAACCACAATGACGTGAGTCTTGTCCCTCCCCGTAACCTCTGCTTATCGCGAAAGCCAAGACATGAGCAGCTCACGCCGCCTTAGGTTGAGTACATCGAGAAAGAAACCACATTCTCTATCAACAACTGCTACATCCAGCGAAGTGCGCCATGGGGCCTCGGCCGTATCGGCAACGAGAAGCGCGGCATCCGGGACTACGTCTTCGGCAAGGGGGCCGCACAAGGAACATGCGCCTATGTCATCGACACGGGCATCGACGACAGACACCCGGTAAGTGCCTTCACATGTCTATTCACTCCCTCGCCCATCTAACACCTCTCTTTTCCCCCCATCCAACAGGAATTCCAAGGACGCGCCAAGCAAATCAAGTCATTCGTGCGCGGTCAACCCACCGACGGCCAAGGCCATGGCACGCACTGCGCCGGCATCATCGGCAGCAAGACCTATGGCGTCGCCAAAAAGACACGGCTCTTCGGCGTCAAAGCCCTCGACAACAGAGGCTCGGGCCCGACCTCGAATATCGTAGCGGCAATGCAATTTGTCAGTCAGGATATGCGCCGTCAGCGCTGCCCCCGGGGCGTCATCGTCAGCATGTCCCTTGGGGGGGGCTTCTCCAGAGCCACCAACGATGCTGCGAATGCTCTCGCCGCCGCCGGTGCGTTCGTGGTCGTCGCCGCCGGCAATGACCACCGAGACGCGTCGGGCGTGTCGCCCGCTTCGGCCGCGAAAGTGTGCACGGTCGGTGCTTCAGACCAGAACGACGCTGCGGCCCGTTTCTCCAACTTTGGCAAGGTCGTGGCCGTGTATGCTCCTGGTGTCGACATCATGTCCACTGTTCCTGGGGGTCGAACTGTGAGTAGCGTCGCTGACCGCTGACTCGTCACATGAAACTTTTGAACTGACTTTGCCTTTTCCAGCGCATGTTCTCGGGCACCTCGCAGGCTACGCCGCACGTTGCCGGCCTCGCTGCCTACCTGGCAGGGAAGCAGCGCATCCCAGCCGCGCAGATGTGCAGGGTCATCAAGCAGCTCTCCCAGAAGAACGTCATTAGGTCCGTGCCGCGACATACGTCCAACAATCTCGCATTCAACGGCGGCCGCAGGGCGTGCGTCTAGGAGGGTGTGTGTCATGGGTCCTGTTGTAGTCTGTTAGGGTGCAACAAGTCACGTCAGGCACAGCATGAATGAACGGGGCAGGTCTTGCCATCGACAATACATGTTCGGGGGCCAGGGCTGTCCTCGTCGCTCTGGTTTTGGTCGACTTTTCACTTTCATCCACTTTCATTTATTGGTCTTTTGAAAAGAAACTATTTGTGTGAAACTACTTAGATCGCGGCGTACTTGTATAAGTTTTCCTCCAATCCCTTGATTTGCAGTGCCAGAAGCCGAGAATAGTAGCGACAGAGCGCCATGTTGCCTCCATGAAGCCAGAAACCAGGGTGGCCTGTCTTCTGCCAGATGGTGCGTATTTCCCCTTCCTCGTTGTAACCCCAAACTTCAGCCGTCCTGTTCGCAACGTCGTCGCCAAACACCTGACGGGTGACACTTCGCATGCTCTGATAGCCGGTTGCGAAGACAATTTCGTCAGCTTCCACCACCGAATCGTCATCGAGACGTAGGCCTTGCGGCAGGACTTCGGATACCCCGTGGCCCTGCCGGACTTTGATTCTGCCTTCAGCAATGAGCTTGGCTGCACCCACGTCAATATAGTACCCCCCACCCCTCTGGAAATACTTGAAAAATGCGCCCGCTTCGAACGGACCGGTGTCGAGCTCGAATCCAGCCTTTGCCAACCCATCCAACATATCTCTGTCATGCTCCTGCTGAGCCTTGGTGATGTCGATGTGGATGGCTTTCATCATAGCGGCTGGCACGCTCTGGACGAAGAGATCGGCATCATCCACTGCCATACCGTCCTCGGCATAGATACCTTTGAGATAGATATCCAGTACAGCGGCGGAGGACAAGATGCACGCACTCGATCGTTGCACTATGGTGACGTCGAAGCCTTTGTTCGCGTAATCTTGGGCGATATCAAGTGCGGAATTGCAGGAGCCCACAACCACGGCCCTGAAACCCTGACCCTGTCCCTCGGCGCCAGGGAACTCGGACGAGTGACAGATACGACGTCCAAGGAAGCTGTCCGAGCCGGCAATGCTGGGCTGATTCTTGAGGCCAGAATGACCAGTCGCTTGAACGATATGACGCGGGTGAAACGTTCGACTGTCAATCGATCCATCGGGAAGCTTGCGTCGGATCTGAACGGTCCAGCAACCCCGCTCATCACTCCACGAGGAGCTCTGGATTTCGCTGTCCATCCACACATTGAGTTCGAGGCTGGCTGCATAGAACTCAAACCAACCAGCCAACTTATCTTTCGGCGTGAAGACGGGCCACTGCGGCGGAAAAGGCAGGTACGGCAAGTGGTCGTACCAAACGGGGTCATGCAATACGAGCTGATGGTATCGATTACGCCAGTTGTCCCCGATGCGAGCATTCTTGTCCACCACCAGCGTGTTGATGCCCAACGCTTTGAGTCGCGCTGCCGCCGTCAATCCAGCATGGCCCGCGCCTACAATACCAGGTTCAGCTCCATGTCCGTGGCAAGCACAAGTGTTCAGTACATACCGAGCACCATGACCGCAGGCTCGCTGCCATCTTCGTAGTTGAGGGCCTTGGCTCGTTGACCTACCCAGTTCAGTCCAGTCCCGGGGCCGCCTCGTGGCCGCAGGAAGTCGTGGCCTTTCAAGCCTTGCAAGCAGGTGTAAAGCGAGAAAATCTTCCACTTGCCATGTTCGTTTGCAAGGCGAATGACTCCCTCCCCAGATCCCAGCACCGAGTCTAGGCGCAGGAAACATTGGATGCCCGCCACAGTGCCAGCGCCGTTGAGAAAGGTGGACTGGGCCTTGCGAGTCGGCGAGCTGTCGTCAAGCTCAATCTTGTTGAGACGGAAACCGTCCCTGGACTCGCTGCAAGACTGCAGGAATTGCTGGATAGGCGCGGGACCCTGAACGGTCCGAAATGTCCAGGAAAGCATCAGGTGGTCGCGCCAGTACCCGCTTGAGGCGAATAGACGAGACAGGGCCGCGACATCCGGGCCGTCAAGATGCGTGCGCAGCTGCGAAACGATGCTCTCAACCTCATCTTGGGCATTCACGTTTCCAACATCGACAGGCGGGGGGAATTGCGTCGGGTCAATGTCAAACGTTCCTGGCAGTGCGTATCTTGCCGAGGAAAGCTTGCCATCCATCGCGGTCGTCATGATCAAGGGCTTTCTACAAGACGCACGGTTTTTTCTTGGCGGATTGATGATGATGGGGACAAGGCAGGAGACTTTCCCCAACAATCTCTGCCGAGCTGCAGGAAGACGCTTGCGCGTGCCGCCAGACTCCGGAGTACGTACATGGGGATCCCGTTGCACAAGACGGGAAAATGCATGCACCAAATTGACAGGGGGACCGGCATTTCTGGATTAGGTGCACGCCGAAACATAGATACATTCGTATGTACTCCGTAAGAGCCGAACGATGGACGACAACAGTACGTATATAACGCCACCGTAGCAGCAACGCTAAGAAAACCCGTAGTCCTTCCTATGTCGACATCAGGCAGCCAACGATGCCTCAACCCATTTGCCCGCATTGGTGCTCCAGGTGTCAATTCGCTTGTGCCACCAGTGCGCTAGGTAAATCGAAACGCTAAATAGGCTGAACCAGCCCACAACGTATCCCACTGTCCTACCAAAGTAATCGAACAGTCTCGGCATAATGCGAAAGCCGAGACTGTGAAGAACCGGCCCATGTACGAGATAAAGCGAGAAGCTGATGCGCCCCAGATACTGAGCCACGCCACTGTCCAGCAACCGCGTGACCAAGCCGCTTCGTATGATGCATGGTAGAAGCAGAAGCGCGCCCATGCACTGGTAAAACATCCATCCGGAGAGCGGATAGTAATATATTGGTACCAAGGCAGACAAAGAGACGAAGCCCGGCGTGTATTCAGCGCCAATGTCCGGATAAGACAAGAGATGAAGTGAGAGCAGGAAGCACGCCCAACGAGAAGCCTTCCTCAATAAATGAGACAGGTTGCAGATACCAAAGCATCGTTTTGTAGCCGGTCGCACCGCAGGGCTTCCTGACTGGAAATGGACATCAGCCAGCGATGCCCAATGGTCTACTTCGGAGATCATGGCGCCTCCGATGAAAGTCGCCATGTCCCATCGGCCGATGAAGAGACTATAAGCAGAGAATAGTCCGCCGAAGCCGACTCGCCACTTTGTCCTGAGACCCATAGTGCCCAACAAGAATACATAGATGAGCATCGAGCCCCGCAGTTCGATGGGAATCGTGTACGTGTGAGGGTCATATCGAGGATGGTAATGGGCGAAGTTGAACGGATTGGCCCATTCCGCGTACGTTCGGGTAAAATTTTGCACGGCCCAGGTCAAATGCTCGTGTATGATGGGATGTTCCTCCCATGAGCCTCCGTATTTGATCCAGAAAAGACCCAGATCCAGCTCTCTGAGCGGTCCAATTTCGGGACGCAAGGCCCGCCTCATCTTGTCCTGGGCGACCACATCGTACGTTGCTACCGGGCTGAGCCTTTGCGAGACTTGATTCAGGCAGAGCCTATCGGTGGCAGTTACACTGGTCCCCAGATACGCCGATTCCTGCACGCCGAGGTAGTCTCGTACACCGTCTATGCCAATGACGGGGACAGAGTTGTTGGGACAGGGTCTGAGGAAACGGGCAGCAACGATAGTGCCGTTGATGTATACTGAATCAGGACCTGCATAAACGGAAGCTTCCGAGAGAAAAGCGCCCAGCTGAGCCAGACATGCCACTAAAAGCATGCTGATGGTGGTCGGCAGGTAAAGACGGAAAATGCGCCGAAACACAGCTGACGAAAGCCGGCGACGTACAGCCTCAAGATCGCGTTCATGTATCGATCGAACAACGGGTCGGCAGAGAACGTAGCCAGATATGGCAAAGAATATGGCTACCATGGCACGGCCCCGGTGCAGTAGACAGACGATGGGCAAGGATAGTAGATTGATGTAAGGCTCGGGAGATCGAGGCACGACGGCGCCGTGACCGAGCATGACGGTTGGGGTCCATGGCCACAGAAAATGGTAATTGAAGACGGCGATGCATGCCAGGCCTCGGAGCCCGTCCAGGCAGCTCACGCGGCTCGCTGTCGTAATGGCATGGTCAAAAGCCTTCTCGTCACCAGACTGACTGCTGCGCGTCGCTTGTGCAGGCAGCGTCTGGTGCTCAACCCGAGAGAGTGGATCTGAATGCTGTTCGTGACTAGGCCTGCTCCTCAAACTGGAAAGCATGCTGCCGTGTCGATCTTTGTTTTGGCGGAAAAGAGACGAGGCGACATTGAGAGCCTGCAAGAAGAGAGTTGGTGGGCAGAGGATAATGTACAAACAGCAGGCAGGTCGTTGGGGAAGAGGGAATGGTTACGGCTGAAAATTTGACACGGCAGCGTGTATGACGAGAACAAACGGTGGTTTCGGCAGTGTGCATCGCCATGTAACGCGTTCTGCTTTCTATCTCACGTGCGACCATGTTAATCTGTGAAAAGCGGGAAGGAGCGACATGGCGCAGAGGGATTTCAGCTCAACGACAAGGGGCAGCATGTCTTGCTTCAATAAGCTACCGAGGTATTTGGGCAACGCTGGTAGCTTGTACAAGCAAGCCCGCCAGGCGCAGCAATGACAACGCGGTCAGTATGGCCAAACAGTCGAAGTACTGCCGAGATTCGGAATGTGATGCTTCCTGCCCGCAAACGGCAAGATGGATCGCGCGAGAGTGGCGAGAGAAAGCTGATTTTCTCGATGCATGGCGCCCTCAACACGTGACGGCTGGCTGAGCGACAAGACGAGCAAATGGCATAAACAAGCCTCGGCATCAACATTTACTGGCCTGAATTGCGTGCACCCTTTAGACTGCAGGCCCTTCAGACTGCAGGATGAATGCTCGCCTGCGCCCTGAAGCAGGTAATTTTAAACTTGGGCAACTGAACTCGGCCGCGACTCCACTCTTTAGGCTGACGATCAATTGCGCCGTGCAACGTCTGCCCCGCCTCGTTTCAAACCCACGCTCGCACGTCTCGCTCACACGTTGTGCCAAACATTGGGTTGCGCCCGATGGAGCGAGCAAATGCGACCCATTGCATACCAGACGATCGCAGCGTGTGCTTCGCTTTGCGAGCTGTTGCTCTGCGAGCTGTTTGCTTGGTTCCTGGCGTTTTTTTTTCTTTTTTTCGATTGCCCGGCGGAAGGGGTCAACTCCCTCCCACCTCCCCTCCCCTTTTTTCCTTCGTTCATCTTTTTCACCTTTCCTCCCCAAGCTTGCTGACATGTTTCGTTGCATAGAAACGTGCGCGCATCCATTTGCATCTACACGTCACCCACTGTTTGCAATTGAATGGACGCACCCAGAAAAGGGTGCGGAGCGCAATACCACAGAAGCGACAATTGACTGGAGACGTGGTGTCACAAGCACGGTGCGGTGCACACACACTGCAACTCGCCTGCCCAGCGAGCTGACGAAAGCGCCGAATGTATAATGTTGCATGGCTGAAAACAAGCGAGACGCAGAGCACACGTCACTCATTTTGTTACCCAACCTTCGCAGTAGAAATATGAATAACACTGATATGAATCGCCGATCGGGTTCTTATCGTCGTCCGCGATAAACTGCATTTTCAGGACAGCATTGTTTCGTGCTACGCCTGCTGGCTGGGCATGCTGAAGGTATGGTTGAGAAATCAATGGTTCCGCAAACATCGTTGTGTAATGATCGATTGGCGGGTCAATCGTTCCTCCAGAGGGGGCGATCCAATGTCGAGTTTCTCGCTCACGCACCAAATGGAAGCAACCAAGGTCTGAACATTTACCTGTCGATGAGTTCACGGTTGATTCATCACTTCGTCTCTTCCACCACTGATTGACCGGAAGGTCCCCTGAGCGCTGCTGAATGATTACCATATCGTCCATCGACGGCATATGAACTACGGGCCAACGCCGCTGTGCCGTCGCCATTACTCAGGTCTGTTTGTCTCAACCTGGTGAGTCATTTATACAACTCTAGGGTGGCAGCTGCCGTGGGAAACATTAAGCTTTACCAGAATGTTGATTCCAGAGCATCATTAACACCAAAGCCTCGTGGTGCTTTCACTCGACGTCTTCCAGCTCCCACGAGCGCACGCACTCTCGCTTGCAATCTTGAATTCGTATCAGCGAGGCATTCGAACCTTGCCTAACATTTACTCCCCCAGGCTTGTTCTCAAAGGATCTCAAATCCTAATTCAGCTGCCGCTAGACGCTAGACAATGTGCGCCTCTCATCTCTGGCGACTTCGTTGCATTATCTTGTAGAGAAAGGATATTCTATTCACATTGAACAGCATAAGCTTCATGACGACCAGAGCCGCGAACTTGCAAAGCCGCTTCGTAAGCTCGCTAATGCTCCTGTTCCTGCTACCGGCATAGGGGCCATCGTGATATGATACCAGACTCACAACGAGAGTCACAAAACAAACACACGCTTAGACTTAAAATCCGCCCAATCCCTCCATCTTCATGACCATGCCCACAACTCCTTTCACCAAGCCCTCCACCTTGCCCGGATTCCCCATGTATCCTGGTGCGGTCTGCCCCTTTCCATCTCTCCACAGACCGTCGTCAGCAACCCTGCCAAAGCGGCCCGTGTTCTGGTTCCTCTCAATGCCCTCTCTCCATTTGGCGCAGATATCCGCGCTGTCAATCATGACGTTGACCTCCTGGCTATGGAACCACGACTGCGTGTCCTGGTTGCCGCTGCCCTGGATGCCGACGCAGCCATCCACAATGAGCAGCTTTATGTGACAAGACCTTGCCTTAAAGGAATGATGGACAGGCCGGTCCTGGTCCTTGCCGACGTAGTGATGAATACGCAGCAAGGCGCGCTCAGGCGCGTCCCGCGCCAATCTGTTGACCAGCGCCGCCGACACCTGGTCGTTGGTTCCGCCCTGCCCGGGAATCATCTCTCCTAGGTCGTTGTAGCCAAAGCACACGTAGTACGTGACCTGAACACCTCGCTTCAAAGCGGCGAGCAGCTCGTCCAGCAGCGGCGCGGCGTTCAGGTCAGGCGTCTGGATGAAAATGTCGCGTTTGGCGTTGCGGATAAGCGACAGCCACGCTTCGTTCTGGGGCACGTACTCGTTCTTGGATCCGAACCACGCATATGGGGGACGGGACACCATGGCCATGGGGACAGGGCCCTCCGTGGCGGTGGTGATATAGGGAGTCATTTCGTCTCCGTCGACAACCTCGGGCCCTGTCGCCGCGATGGGCTTCTTCACCGCCACGTTGAGCTGTCGGTTGATGGCTTGCAGACAGCTCTCATTCGGTTTGCGAGAATAGCTGCGCTGGATGCGCCTCAGCTCGTCTTCGAGTGTTGCGTCAAAGTGCGGATCTTCGGGCGTGTGCTCTGGCCATTCCGCGTCCTGCAGCATCGCCCCCGATGCCCTGGAAGCCTCGTTCGCGATCCTGTTGGACGTGTCCATGTCAATGTGCGAATCGGTAGCCCGCTCAATGGCCGACGCAGCGCCGGCCTCAAAGCCCGGCGCGCTCTTCAACGCGGCCGACCACGTAATAAGGGCTGTGTCGAGAATAGCATCAACAATCGGCCCTTCCACGCGCGTCATCATCTCCAGGTTATCGTTGTCCTGCATGTTATTGCTCATGACCACGGCGATGCGGCGATCCACGACGCAGAACTTGGCATGGAGCGTCCCCAGCGGCAAGCGATGCAGACTCGCAACATTGAGCCGCAGACCCGGCACGTCCTCCGGCGCCGGCAACTGCACCGCCTTGCCGGCATACGTGTCGGGCTTCACGGCATGATGCGCCCCCGTCAAGCTCGACGGCCCGACCGTATCATACATGAGATTGACGACGACGCGCTCCCCCCCGCGCGCCACCACCCTCCTCGACAACTCCAGCAGCGCAGCGCGCACGAACCGCTGCGCAATCGACGGCGACCACGCACACGTGATGAAGAAGACCTCTTTTTCCGCCCGCACTATCAAGTTGGAGCAGTGCCTCACAATGTCGGCCAGGGGCGCAATCACCGTCAGGGGCATGGTGCCTTGCGAGCCCATCAGTGGCGGCGACACCACGCCCGACCCAGCATCAGCCTCGAGGCAATTGAGCGAGTCAGCAAAGGCCTGAAGGAAGAGCGGTGTCGGTATCGTCGGACCCCAATGGCCGCATCGGAGGGCTTGTTCTTGCGCGGTTGCCGACGCTGGCTGTCGACGTTTGCTGGCGCTGCTGGTTCGGTCGCGGCCGACGTCTTGGAAGAGTTTGGCGAAGATGTCGCCGGGCGGTTGTGTGTCATCTTTGGTCCATGTTGATATGACGGTGGAGGAGTCGGCGCAGAGCTTGACGATGTGATCGGATACCATGTCGTCTGGCGAGCAGGAAGCAAACAAACGCCCAAGTCCAAGTGCTTCGCGCGAGCACAGGTTGCGGTATTTTGTTTCCTCTTCTGCTCCCTTTCTCTTCCTTGGCCACCTTTCTTTTCCTTTCCGCTTGTTTTCTTTTATCTTTTCTTTTTCAATCCAAGTCACTCATCCTCGCGGTATTGCTGACCAGATCCGAGACCGTCGGCCCTCTTAGACGGCGAGTGCAGCGACAACTTGCACTCATTTTGTTCCAGATCCAAGCACAACTCATCCCGCGCGTACGGGTAAGCGGCAACATCAATACGTCATTGGGTACCAGATTCCAAGGAACCGTTTCCGCATCCAATTAATTCATCATCATAATAGTCTAGCAGACCAGGTTTGCGACCGGCGGACGTTGGCCGCCTGGGGCTGGCGAATCACGGCTGCGGCCCACCGTCCGGCTGGGGCCTTTTGGGGCTCTCGGCTAACCGGAAGTTGCATCATGATGCACTCACTCCATGTCTTTTCTGCATGCACGAGCGCAAAGTCAATGGCTAAGCGGCAGGTGGTCTTACTTTGGAAAGGGAGGGAAAGGGGGCTGTGCAGCGTCTTCTACAAGTAAACTGCACCGCAAGACAGACTCGACCAACCTCTCAGCTCGCCTCAATCGCCAGCGCGCTGTACATGTTTCCGTGGCCCGACAGGTACCCCGTCTTCTCAGCGTCAGGTCCTTCGTACTCTCCCTCGTCTGCGTCCCATTCCGATGGCCTGATCTTGCTTTCAATCGCCCACGCTACCCTCTCCGCACCCAGTTTCGCGCCGCCAATGTTGGGAGACGCCGGCCCCAGTTGGAGCGCCGACAACCTGCCTACCATGAACAACGGGACATCATCCTTCCACATCAGGTCTTCGTTGACGCACGGAAAGCCGCCAAAGGTCTGTATGGGGTACTTCTCCTGCATCGTCTTCAGATACGGCAATGTCGACACGTCCGTCTGCACACCGGTCGCGAAGTAGATGAAATCGAAGAGCGGCGTCTCCATTGGCGGTTTTGTCGTCACCTTCCAATACCCTTTTCCGGTCTCGTCTTCCTCAAACACGGCGTCTTCCAGACACGTCTTCTCACAGAGCTCCAGTCGTCCGGCCGTCGTGTGTTTCTTGAGTTTCTTGTGGAACAACGGTGTGAAGCTGCCGCCGCCACGTGCTGTCTTGATGATTTCCATCCTCTCCTCGTCTGAGTCGGCAAGCCAGAACCGGGCGTGCTCCGTGTTTTTGAACTTGCCCATCCATGCGAGATCAACGTCAAAGTGCTTGACGCGACAGGGTCCTCGCATGAGATGCCACACCTTGGACACGCCCTTACGGATGGCGAGGTCCGTCAATTGCGCCGATGTCAACCCGCCTCCGACGACAAGGAGGTTCGTAGTTTTGCCGGCAGCTATGCGTTCCTGCACAATGGGACCAGGTACTGTATCAATATGTAGACTGTGGCATGCCTGACGGAGCTGTTGCATGTCGGTTGGCATGGAAGGCAAACGCGGTATTTGAGGCTTGTTCGCGGGCCCTACAGCCAATACAACTGTCCTCGAGTAGATGCGTTGCGTGGGCGTCGTGACTGTGAAGATGGGCTCATCGTCAACTGAAACACCTCGCACCACGCCATAGTCGAGATCGGTCAATGTCCCTTTCGTGATGAGGTCGTCTTGCAGGGAGTATCGAGCAGCCACGTGGTCGCAATGATCTCGAAACAGCGCCTGAGAAGGCGTGTAGTAGTCATTCTGTTCTCTCAAATTGATGGCGACCCGAGCTTCTTGTCTGTGGCTACGTCAGTCACTCGTCTTCAAGTCACGCAATTGTAGCGGCGGGAAGATTAGAAGACTGACTTTCTTCCGCAGTGTCGGCTCGATGCATTTTTCTTCTTGGCGTGTTTGCTGATCTCTTTGCCCACACAATTTGTAATTTCGACCAGTTCATCCTCCCTGCCTTCGAAGTAGGCATGAGCCAGGAGAGCGTCTCGGTCCAAGGGGTCAACGTGCCAAAGCATAGGGCTGCGCAAGTGCGATATATCGTAGAGTTTAAACAGATCTCTCCATCTCTTCAGCCACGTGTCATCCGTGCCATCGAGTACCATCATCTTGTATTCAGGCCGGGTCTTGCGACGGGGCGTGGACATTTTGCCACTTTTGACTTGCTTTAGGCTTACATTGTTGCCATACTTGTTGATCCAGTGAAATCTTCGGTGTTCTTCGTCAGTGAACAGGGCCGCTGGGGTGTGCTCTCGAAGACGGGCAGCAGTAGCGAGGCCACACGGGCCTGCGCCGACTATGATGACATCGTAAACATCTGTATCTGCCATGGAGGGCTGACGCGGTGCTGTCGAGCTTCGTTTGGGTGTAGAGGTGGTGTGAGACGTGTTGCAACGTGAAGGAGTACGAGGCTATTGACTATATTGTATGCAAAATACATGCACGGTGCATTCGCAATTGGGCTGCCCTTTGAAGTTCACGTGGCAAGTTCCATCATTGTCTACTGATAGGTCTGGTACGAGCAAGAAACACGTAGTTCCGCCGTGCTCTTAACACTGCAGGGCTATCTGATGACATTTCCGAGAACCCTGATGGCTGTAACCGTCTACGTCCAGCATTGAGTTCTGGGGCGATAGCCGTAGGCGCTTACATACCTTGATGGTCCTATTTGGCCATCAGGGTTGGTGGCAATCAGCGACTGGGGCGCCGGTCGCGACTGCCGCAAGTAACGTGCATTCATAGAACGCAACGCGGAGTGGTATTACCATAGATCTCGTACTTCAGCGGCAAAGGGAGCCCTTGCTTGAAATAGCTTCGTGGGCAAATTTTGTTGAGTAGACGCGAGTCAGGAGACTTCTCCCTGTGACAACATGGCGTCGTAATTCATGACAGCCTGAAGAAGCGTCTGAGCGCCGAGCGCACTACGGAGCACACAGGATACCAGTCAGTGTATGTCGTTTGGCGAGGCGCAAAGACTCACCAATCTTCCGGGCTGCAGTACTCCTCCGGATGATGACTGACGCCGTCTTTGCACGGAACGAAGATCATGGTCGTCGGCACTTTCTTACTGGTGTAGACGCTGTCGTGACCAGCACCGCTTGTCAAGGGAGTCCAATTGTCGCGGCCGACGACATCGTCAGCTGCCATCTCGACAGCCTTGATGCAGTTTTTGTCGAATTTCGTTGCAGCCGAGTCTGTTGTCAAGGTCCAATCATACTCGACCCCTCTACCATCTTCTGCGACGATCGCGCCAAAGGATTCACGGCATTCTTGCAAAATGTGTGTCACGACTGAGGTATCTGGATGTCGAATATCAAGCGAAAAGCTGACAGCAGAGGCGATTGTGTTAATCGATGACTTAGGCGGGATCTTGAAAACCCCGGTGGAAGCCAGGGCGCCACGGGCCTTGGCGATGGAATTCGACGACACAATCATTTTCGCGGCGGCGAGGAGAGCATCGCTGCGCATCTCCAGCGGTGTAGTGCCTGTGTGAGCATCTCGTCCTGTGACTGTAACCATGATCCATTTATATGCTTGGGCGCCTTGGACCACACCAATTCTCTTTCCGGATCGTTCCATCACGGGTCCTTGCTCGATATGAAGTTCGAAATGCGCGGTGAGAGGGTAGCCTGTCCTGACATCGCTGGAGCATTTGGTTTGACCAATGTATCCATGCCTTTGGAGTTCAGAGCGCATCGTCACAGAGGGGTTGGATACATCGGCCAGATTATATGCTTTCTCCAGAGCCATCTCGCCTGCCCACACCCCAGATGACACCATTGAAATGGGGAATCGTGCACCTTCTTCACTGTTTCTGAATCAGAGACACATGGACTCGTGAAACGCGAAGCTGCGACTCACTTGGTCCAGTTCACCACTCCCACATCGTAGTTTGTAGTATAGCCCGCCTCTTTCAATGTCCTCAAGACCTCGATGCCAGCGAGGACGCCGAGAATCCCATCGTATCGCCCTCCACGGGGCTGAGTGTCAAGGTGACTCCCCATGGCGATCATGGGAGCGCCGTGTTTGGACGATCCAGCCCTTTTTGCGAACTGATTGCCCATCTGATCCACGACGACGTTGCAGTCCAGCTTAGCCGTTTCTTCGGCAAACCACTGCCGGACACGAGCATCATCGTCCGACAAGGCCAGCCGCGACATACCTGTTTCGGTCGAGCCGCTGACCAAGTCAGTTTCACATTTCTTTCCGCAACATCTGCGCCGGCGCTGCGTCTCGTTTCACCGACCTTCCGTAACGATTGGCCGCGCCCCATTGGCACGTATGGTGAAGCGTCTGGTTAAGCCTCTCCGCGTTGATTCGTAAATTCGGCACCGACCTGGTAGAAAGCAGTCGAAATCGCGCCGGAAGTAATCGCGCACACTTGCCGACGACGCGCTCAAATAGCAAAGCCATTATTCTTCAGCGTTAGCGAACGACGAAGGTGAAATCGGGAATGGGGGAATGACAATAAGGTCCTGATTTAAGGATCAGGCATGCGCACGCGAGAGGCCCGCCCCGCGTTGACGTTTGTTAACGTCGCTTTCTGAGACTTGCCATCTTGACACGTCTTGACGCCCTCCGCGCCCACAACTACATGTCATGTTTGCGCGTGGGTAAAATGACAGCTCCCGAGCGAGCGCACGCGTTGTTGGACCGAGTGCTTACGTCCAATCATGGCCACCGATCGTGTTCAAATTAGTCGCACAGCCTATATAAATGCGAATGCCAAGGCGCAGGGCATCCGCATGCAAGTGTCGACACGATATTGGCTGCTCGTGCCATTTGCACCATATGTAAACTGGTAGCCATTGTCGTTCAGCACAAAGTATCACAGCGCGCGTGCCCGAAGCCGTAAAGGCGAAGGAAATAGTTTATTTGCTCTGGTTCCATTTATCGTAATGACACACGACCGCTGCACAGCCTTGTATAATTGCAAGAGACTTTTCACCGCCATTGGTATATGCCCCCCTCACAGCCCCCTAATGCCTGTTTCGATATTCGCAATGCCGGTCTGAAGTGCCTTCGCCAATTCGCCAAAGTCGACAACTGTTCACAACTCAATGCTAGTCCGAGGACGTATTCGTTTGGATATCTCTTTCATGCGCCGCCGACAAGTATCTGATTGATCGGTATGTGAACTGTTGAGGCTGGGATCAGTAATGCCCAGTGACAAGTCCTACGGATAGGCAGACATACTCAGCTTCACGACGTAACCGACGACTCCCATGATGACAAAGCCAGTCCCGACAGCCTGACAGATCTTGGCGAACTCCTTCTGGTCGGCTAAACGGATTTTGCTGGTCAGCAAGGCAGAAAGGAGGGAAGAATAGCACATGTGCGTGTGCACGCGTGGACCGTACGTTTTTGGCACTTGTTCATGAATTGCAAGCCCTCCTTGACAAATTGGCTGGGCGTTTCAACGAGCTCCTGGATCTGGTCGGACATGGTGGGCGACTGAAGGAGCGTGATGTGATGGCAACGAAGACAAAATCATACACACATGCTACTATTCTGCTGCATGCGGCGCCAGAGTCCAGGTGTCCTCAATTCAGGCACGTATCGGCGCGGATTAACTCGGTCCGAGGGGGGTAGCGGGGCCAGGGACGAGTAAGTGGTTGCTTCACATTCGCGCAAGCAGAGTTGAAAAGCCACGTGCTCAAGAGACAATTTTTGCCTTGTCATGGACAATTGGCCTCTTTCACCAAACACTTTGCAGTCATGCAAAATGTCGCTCAAGGCATGTCGTGCGCCGCCTTGACGAGAAAAGTCGTACCCTGAGACGCCAGAAACATGTCGGTTCCTCCGCCTCGTAAGTCCAGAAACACTAGCCTGTGCTAAATAAAATGGTCCGAAAAGTCTCCGCACGGCTGCATTATTAAAGCCAGCCGTTCCTCTCATTTACTGACGCGGGAATAGTTTGAGGAGGAATCTAGAGATCAATGCAAGATGTCGAGATTTGAGCTCGAACGGAAGTCATTCCAGTGTGCACGAGGCTTCACATACTCGTACATCCACATGCCCAGCTCGGCCGACAAGCCAACCCTGTTCTTCCTCCATGGATTCCCATCACATTTGTCCGACTGGACTTATCAAATTGATTACTTTGCTTCACGAGGTTATGGCATTCTGGCTTGCGATCTGCTTGGTTTCGGACAAAGCAGTAGGCCTAGCGATGCTCATTCGTACCGCCTCAAGCCTGTTTCGGACGACCTGGCCGAGCTCATTGACCGTGTCGCGCGTTGTCGGGTCATCGGCGTCGGACATGATATAGGTTCAACTATATTGTCCCGCCTAGCAATGTACCATGCCGAGAAATTTCTGGGCCTCGTTTTCCTAGCCGTCGGGCCCCCCAGACTCGGGACACCTTTCGACCTCAATGCTATCAACAGCATGACGCGGCAAATGATGGGATATGAATTGCTCGGCTATATGGAATGGTTAACCGATGGTGCTCAAAGTATGCTGGAGAAGAATTCTGCATCCGCAATGAGCCTCATGTTTGCCCGAAACTCTGTGCAAGTGTGGAAGCAATGGTTCCACCCACTGCACAAGATGGAGGAGTTCGTGACGGACGACAAGCGTGTACCAATCGGAGCGTGGTATACGGCCGACTTGCAGGAGGAACATCTCACAGCTTTCCATCAGAAGGGCGGTTACACTGGCGCCATTCAGTGGTACTGCATGTGGCGAGATAATCTTTTCTCCAAGGACGAGGAAGGCTTCGAATCTAAGACGTTGCAGCAGCCGTGTTTACTGGTCGTGCATGGGGAAGCCGAGCAACAGGTCAGCATACTTGCTGAATGGACGCCAAACCTGACTGTCGAGCATGTCGACTCAGGGCATTGGGTGCATATTGAGGGGAGTGAGGAGACGAATACCGCGATTGAGAATTTTTTGAAACGTCGCGAATAGCGATATCATCGGTATGCTGCGCGAAGGGTCTGGACCGAGATCAACCTGAAAGGGACAGGAATGACTTAGGATCCGCGTGAAGTGTGAGTACATGGGCCAGAATGGCATTGATCTGCGACCTGTCATCTCTGTGTCAAAAGCTTGGCCGGCGGGACGTTTCAGGGAGTGAGGCCATCGTTGCGCGATGCCGAAACCTAGAGCTGCGTGAGAAAGAATCGCGACCGTCAGCAGTAAATTGGCGTCTGGACGAAAATCTCGAATAGATTAAGCTACTGTGGCTGTTGGCGGGAAGTCGTAGCGACTCCTGCGTTTCATCCCAACTCAGACATTGGTCCCTCGTGGTTTCAGCCGGAGCTTCCTGTAGGCCCCCACCGAATGCCAAACAAGCAGCGGCGGCAATCTGATCTTTTGACGCGGGCGTTTTCCAGATCCCGATTCAAGTCTCCACGGTGTAGCCGCAGACAGGGGCTGCTGCGCGTCGCACCAGATATGATCTCGACTCTTACACCCGGCTTGCCCGTCATGGCCTCTGGAGATTCTCACGAGGTATATAGCTGTCCATCGCCATGTGGTGATGATTCGTGCTCTTTTCTTGTCTTCTCCTCATTGAACAAGTCGGCCATTCTTTCACTAGAATTAGCTGGTCTTACCCTTACTCTCTTTTTAATCAACTTTGGCGGGACGTTGACACGCTCGCTCAGCCATCATATACATCCCCCTCCCCTCCTTGCCATAATCATCTCCATTTGCCAACAACTCTCAACACAGTCAAGATGAAAAAGTACACGCCCATCTTGCTCGCTCTTGCCGCCCTGTCTAGTGCAAGAAAAGGAAAAAGTGCACAAGCACAAGAGATTACAGAAAAGCAGCAGCTCTGCGGCCTTGGGGAAAGCGTCGGGCAAGCTAGATTAGCTTTCTGCGAACAAAAGGAAGGGCAAGCCGCCACTGTTGTCCTGGCGCGCGCTCTCAATGTTGCGAATGATGAGTGTGACGAGCTCGTGGATCTTTGCTGCAACGATAACACACAAGACGAAAACAAAATCAGGGAGTGTGTGAACGGAAAGGTTGCTGCCAAGGACGCCGGCAATGCAGCTCCCGTCGCCAACAACGGAGGCAACGGCAATAACAAAAACGGCCAGGGCAACTTCAGGAATCCCGGCCCGGCTGAGCTTGCGCAACTCCAAAAACAAAAGGACGAGGCGCTTAAGAGAGATGACGAGGCTCGGGTTAAGGAACTTGAGAGACTCATAGCCGATGCCAATGACAGAATCAACAGGGCAAACCAGAGAAATAGGGACGCGGATCAGAAAGTTGACGAGGCGATTCGGAATAATGACGAGGCAGCCAGAAGACAAAGGGAGTTAGAAGAGAAACAGAACAATGACAAGGCAGCCGAAAGACAAAGGGAGTTAGAAGAGAAACAGAAGAATGAAAAGGCAGCAAGACTAAGGGAGACAGAAGAGAGAGAGAGCAACGAAAGGGCAGCAAGACAAAGGGAGACAGAAGAGAGAGAGAGCAAGGAAAGGGCGGCGCAAAAACAGAGGGAGACAGAGAGAGAGAACATCAACAAACAGGTAAACGAAAAGGCAGAGAGACAGCGACAAGAACAGAAGCAAGTGGATTTCGACCAAGAGAGACAGCGACAAGAACGGAAGAAGGTGGATTTCAACCGGGAGCAGAACATCAACAGGCCCGACGTTCCACCGGGCAACCGAATTGGTGGAAACCCCGTTGAACAGCCAGGGCCACGGCCACAGCCAGGACCACCGCCAGGGCCACAGCGAGGGTCACCGCCAGAGCCACAGCGAAGGCCACCGCCAGAGCCCCAGCGAGTGCCACCGCCACCTGCTTTTAGTGGTGGTGGTCGTCCTGCTGCTCCTCCCCCTGGTGCTTTCCCTGCTGCTCCTCCCCCTGGGGCTCCCCCCGGCCCTCCTCCTGGTGGTATATTCAACAACGCTAAAAGTGGCCCCCCACGAACTCAACGTTCCGCCGATTCGTCGAGAAGCAGAACTGCTCCAGGAATCAAAGGGAACCCTCCCATTGGAAAGTCGTCTGCTCCTCCCATTGGAAAGTCGTCTGCTCCTCCCATTGGAAAGAAGTCTGCTCCTCCCATTGGAAAGAAGTCTGCCCCTCCCATTGGAACGAAGTCTGCTCCTCCCATTGGAAAGAAGTCTGCTCCTCCCATTGGAACGAAGTCTGCTCCTAAAGTCAAACCTCCCCCAGCACCTTCAAGTCCCTTAAAAAAGGCGTCTGCTCCTACAGTCAAATCTTCCCCAGCAATTTCACGCGGGGGTCCTCCGCCAAAGGCACAACCTAAAGCCAAATCTTCCCCAGCACCCCGGCCTGCTACCGCGAGACCTCGTCCCAAACGCAGATCACTATCAACTTCCAAGCGGCGAATCGTCAACGACTCATCCTAAAAGTACGATGTGTCTTCTACTGTCGTCATGATTGAAGACGCGACCATCGCCAATCACAGGTCAAAAAGCCGGCAGAAGATGTCAATAGGGCTAGTCATGCAGCGATGCCATGAAGGACGCCTTGTATTTTGCCCCGGCTCTTGATGAGCCTGGCTGTATGTTTTCTGCAATATACCATAAAGACGATCATAGAATAATGTTTCCCGAGTTGTAATGAGGCTTGCTGTATTTTTATTGCCACATACCATAGAAAAGCTCATAGAATATTATTTCTCGTGTTATATACCACTGAGAACCATAGACGAAGGTGCAGATCTGAGAGCAGATCAAAAGATTGTGCCCTCTGTAGAGTGATAGTCAAGAGAAGGGAAAGAAACGCAATGGGAAGCGGAAGATAGGAGGAGGTCAGGAGAGCCAGCGTACCCAATCATTAGATACGACAGTATAGAATGAAACTAATATGACAATGTTGCAGAGATAAAGGACTACGAGCTCAATTGCAGGGGCAATGCGTGCAAATGCTCTACACCGCTTTTAACGCAGGCGCTGACGCAGGCGAGTTCTCTGCTCCATCAGTGCATTCAGCACATTCTCGCCGTTGCGTCAATGAAGCAGCGCACATCCGAGGAGTTAAGGCGACTAGAAGTGCTTTTCGAAGCAAATGCATAAACAATGTTGGGCACCGCTACAGTGCTGGAGGTTCAAGCTCAATCGCCTGGTTCCACCTGAATGGATCTGCATCGGAGAGTTGTCCAAAATTCTTGATTGCAAATGCAAGGGAATATTGCGATCACAAAAGATATGCTTGAGATTGCAGCCGGAGATCTCAACGAAGACGCGCAGATTGTCTCACTGCTTGTTGCTTACAAAGCGGATCCGATCTTCATTTCAGAGGAAATAGTATTAGCAGCGGCGGAAAACGGTTGCGATGCTGTCGAAGTACTGGAAATACTTTTTGAATATCAAGGGAAACTTCCTATCACCCAAAGCATTTTAAAAGCGGCAGCAGGGAACATTAATTTTGGTAAAGATATAATATCGCTACTCATTCAACGCCGAAGGGATGCGATAATGATCACAGGTGCTTTAGCCGAAGCAGTGAGGAAGATATGTTATCCGACCGACAAAATCCTATCTCGAGATGGGCTTGAGTTGAGGCCCAAAGGAAGATCAAACAGGGCGAGTGGGCGGGCTTCACGACGTGTTTGAGGAGCGTCATCGTTGATTCTTGCCCGGCTGGTCTTCTTCAGCAATTGTTTGGCTTTTCATTCAAAAGCACAGGCAAGGTTACGGCAAGATTGCTGGGTTTTGTTCGTCATTCCTTGGGTACTTGAGGAAGCGGGACTTGAGGAAGGGAGCTCTTTGAGAGGGCTCCCGGCGACCTCCCACGAAGGTTGCGAGAAGGTCCCTCAAAAATGGTTGAAAGCCTGCTGCCAGTTGAACCGGGTAAAGACCACGAATCAAGCCCAGAGCGCCGACAGGAAGATACCAGACACCTTCTAACCATCGTCCCACGCGGCGACTATGCAAAGGTCTCCCAGGCTCTTCAGGCCGTACATTAAACAGCACATTACTCTGGCCATCACGGTAGGAGCGAAATGGTCATGACTGCTCCTCTACCACGCCCACACATCGTGTATCTGAGTATCACGGGCGATTCGCAGGTTTTGAGTCACCCGACTTATTGCATCAAGCAATGCAAGCTCGAACTTTGGGATGCTCTTCATCACTTCGCCTCTGACAATTGACAGCAAAGCTGATACACTCGCTGCCAAGTTAGCTGCGAGCTTCTACGTCTATCAAAATTCTCCAATCATAAGTGATTGCGATGCGACACATCAAGCAATCACAGGAGGCGGTACTCGGTACCGGCACGACGAGAGACGGATCAGCAAAGACAGGGATAGGTTGAACTACAAATTTTTTATAAGATATGCAGTGTGCAGACACGCCAAATGTTTGCGCATTCGGTACCGAACTGAATCCATTATGGAGAGTACCGGGGCCTGCTGACAATCGTTCAAATCCATCGCTTATTGCGCCATTCGGTCTCCAAGTCAGTCCATCACCATCGGGATGGAATCGTGAGAGCGCTTTACAGGACAGTAATGGGAAGCGCGAATCCATCTGCTTGACATGGCCCGTTCAGGTACATGAATTGCGCCCTGCTCACCAGAAAATGTCACGGCAATGTGTTGGGATCGGATGCCACGAAGGCAAGAACTCATCACTTTCCGGCTGTAAAGTCCCTTCGCTCGACAGATCGTGCGACGGAGAACAAAGAGGCAATCGAGGGCGTATGAACTCAAATTGATTGGCCGCTCACGTCATCGAGACGTCCTGTCACCAGCCATGACATACCACCCGGCCTCTGTGCCTTCACCTTGAGGAACGCCATGTTCATGGCCTCTAACAAGAATTATCTACCTTTTCTCCTCTCTAAAATCTCCACTTCCTGATATTTAATGCTTTGACTGATGGTCGAGAGATTGCAAAGGTGTGATCAAGAAGGCGAACAAGGTCATTTCGGCCAGATCGACTTGATGTTTCGAGCTTGATTGGTCAACTCAAGACTTCAATTTTCGATGAGCTAATTACGAGAAGTCACGACCATGGATTACAAGACTACAAACAGCGGCCATGCCTCGGATAGGCGGATCTTGCCGCTTCGCATTGCTTGGGCTTCCGCAATAGAGCATCTCCGTCCGTACTGTTGTATCAACAGTGCATTCCAAATACGTTTCTCAGACAACACAAATGAGCCTTCAGTGCCCTGGCGTATGGACCATTGGATGACTGATTTTGGGACAAAATTCGTTCGAAGGGTCCAGTCCGTCGTGCGCAGGCCGGAATACGAGCACAACCCACACCGGCTGCATCATTCGGAATCCCCTCCGATAGGCCGGCAGCAGGGCCAAATAATCTTAGTATGATCTAAGAAATATTAACATGCTAGTCCCAGGCATATAGCAAATCTTAGGTAGAGCTAAAGATAATTTTGGGAGACTATATTGTATTGTTCACCCAGGGTTCATCCAAGTCACGGATCAAAGATAATTCCCCTTTGATCACCGAATCTGCTCTTTCGGCCATAAAAAAAACAAGGATAACGACTTCGGAAATTCCCACGGTCAGAAGTCACAGATCGCATATAGGTCCCCCCAGCTACCAGAATTGCTGTGGGAATCACCAGGAAGCATGTTAAGTGATGACGCAGCTTCCTGCGTGGTACAACCCTGCCGGAAAAGAACAATCAGATTAGCTTGCCTTTCCTGTCTAGAAGACCTGCTCTGTGTCAAAATTTCCCCCAAGGCAAGCCTGAAAACTTCGTATAAATTGTGTCCGACCTTCTGCTTGTCGTTCTTCTTTGTGCTTTCTACCCTTGCACAACTCAAAGGCTGAAAGCAATTTAATACTATCTGCAACTTCAACTTGACTGGGCTTCATACACTCGCACCCGCGAGCTTACCATTCTCTTTGGCGACGCCACAACGACAAATACTTGACTCAGTTGCCCGACATGAAATATTCAGCCCTCCTTATCGTTGGTGCTGTCGCACTAGCCTACGCCCAGGATCACGACCCAAGCATGACTCCCGAGGAGAGAGAAAGGAACCGCATCTGCCCCTATCTCATTGGCATTCCAGAAGGCCCAAGAGAGTACGTGTCTTACTGTGAGGCATCGCGCAAAATCACTTCCGAGGATTGCACGTATTTCTGGAAAGCGTGCTGCTCGAATCTGAAGGGCAGTGAGGGGGATCCCTTACCGACATTCGACACCGTCATAAACTGCATAGCCGTGAACACTAACATTGAGATGCCGAACAACGACTACAAATCGAGTCGATTGCGAGATTTGCTGCTTGAATTGTGCCCTAGGCAGCAGGAACAAACGGCAGCGTGCGAGCTCAGGTTCAAACAGTGCGTCGAAGAGGAGTCGCGGAATGCGCAGCATAAACGGGGCAAGAAGCTCTTCACTATTCCAGAGGTCCGTTCTTGCTTGGCAGGTTATTGAGTTGTGTGGTCTCTTGGGCGGGCTGTGATGGATGCTGAGCAAACTGTGGATGTGACCCATTGCGTGAATCGCCACGGAATTAGGGAAAAGAGGGGGAAAACTGGAGTGGTTAAAAAAGGATGAGGTTCATAAAATCTAGTCAGTCAAATCTACATATGTGACACGGTTGCCAATGAGCAGCTGATGCTTGTTGGAGGCCTCTTTCCCATGGCTTCGTTTCGAGCGTTCTGGTGTTTCACCAGACAACACACAGCAAGGAGCTCGACATACTTTTTAACTGGATAGATGATCACGATTGACATTTTCGAGCAAGCCCATGCTGATGAAGGATGGAAAATATGAAGTTTGCTTCCATTTAAAGCTGAAAAGCAATCAAGAAGAGCTCAAAGAAAGAGGCAGGCCACGAGCAAAGAGCGCATTTGAACCCCCCTCCCCTATCTGTGTTGAATCAGACACATCAGCACCATAGCGCAAATTCGCCATGAACAGCGGCGAAACCAGCCTCATCATTGATGGAACACGCCACCAGTACATGGGACTAAACGCCAGCGCTGCGGCTCTCCGCGGCGCACTGGCAATGATTCTGAGTCTCATCACGTTGCGCGATATCCTTGTCAAAAGCTTGTGTTTTATTGGCTGTCCTTGAAATCTGCATAGGTACGCTTCACCTACATTCGCTACTACTGCTACACAATTTCCACACGACCAGCTAGTCTAGACAACGATGATGATATCTCCAAGCCCTCACTCCGAAGCCAGCCACATACAGCTTGATATGTGAGCCCGCTTGGAGTAATGGCATGCTCTCACAGACGGGTCTTGACGCGCCGACATGAAGAGCCGTCCGCCAATCTACAGTAGACGAGATCTCGCTATGTCAGGCGTTGCCCTCCTATGGCGGCTCTGTCGCCGCCGTGATCTTCATTGTCATCGTTCAGGCGACTTACTTACACGCCCGCTTTCTGAGCGCCGTCACTGCTGATCTCTGACTCTCTGCTGCTACTGCAGCAGGATAGGCTCATGCTGTGACTTCCGCGAAAGCTGACTCGACTGGCTGCCGCACTCGAAGCGGTCTGTCGATCTGATTCGCTCTACTCAGCAGACCGCTCAACACCGCCGCGCCACAGGCCGTAGAACCCGTCGCAGTTCTTCCACATCTTGATGGTACCATCCTCTGACGCCGTGGCATACAGTTTGCTGTCGGGCGAGAACGCAATGGACCAGATTGGACCATGATGACCCTTGTGAGTGTCAACCTCGACTTCGTCGTCGTATCGAATCACTTTTGCCCAGGTTCCCGGCTCTTCTCCGACTACCAATTTGCGACCCTTCACGTCAAGACCTACACTGGCAATAGAGTACGGCAATGAGATACGCTTGAGCTTGTCCATGGCCTGCTCTCCTCCCCAAAAGTACACCGTCTTGCCCGCGGATACGGCAAGTACAGGTTTGCCGGCTCCAATATCCGTTGATGAAGCCAATTCTGGCGTGACAGACGCGAGCTCGCAAGACTTGATCTCTCCTTCAAGAACCTCATGCTTGATACACGCTCTGCTGGGAAGATCGAGCCAGCGGATGGTCTTGTCAGATGCAGTGACCACAATATTCGGATCCCGCGTCCAGCAGATGAATTTGATGGAGCCTGTATGAACGCCTTCGCCAATCTCGAAACCGGCTGAGGCAGGAACAGTCGCGGGCGTTCCAGTGTAGGTGCTCGCGAGCTCAGCAAGATCGAAAATTCGGAGCTTCTTTTCCATGCCTCCCGTGGCCACAAGATCCGAATTGTCCGGGGGATAGGCGACAGCGCGGACTATATGATCGTGCTGCAGATTATAAAGCAGTTCGCCGGTATGTGTATCCCAGATTTTGCTGCACGCACACATCAGTTTTTCGTTTTGTCGAGGTTATCAGACGGGATGTCGCAAGCCTTACGCGGTGAAGTCAGCCGAGGCCGTGGCAGCGTTGGAAGCATCTGGACTGAGCCTGGCTTGCCAAACTGCCCCCTTGTGTCCTATGAAGGTACCGATCCTGCACACGCTGTCAATTGAGTGCCTTCCCAAGCGGCCAAGTTCTTCTTGAATGCCAGGCTAGCTTACCAATCACCGGTAATACCGTCTCTAAGCATGGGGTTTCCATCTAGAATATATTAGTTTTGATGTACCACTGCGCAGCCATCGCGCCGGCATGGCATCACAAACCTTTGCAAGCAGATATCATGTAGTATGTCTCTTCCTTCTCCAAATGAGAGAAGCTCATATGTGGCACGGGCCTAGAGTGGCCGTGACATGTCAATGGCACGTATTGACGGTTGGCGTCAGAGGCCATGTTCGGGTAGCGTCGTCTGATCGCAATGTTTTTCTGTCAGAGGATTTGATCGAATTCGGAATCCGAGTCACAGCTTCGTGAATCTAATTTCTTCTCTGTTCACCCTTTGGCAAGTAAGAGCTTGGAACTTCGCAAGTCGTTCAAATGACAGGTTCGTCACTCGTCACTCGTCACAATCGTCAAACGGTGCCGTGGGAAGCACGTGGCAAGGCGTCGGACCGGTCGGATACGGTCAGGTCGCGATCAAGTGAACGCCAGACCTAAAGGGGCTCCTGCGAAGCGCAAGAGCACAAACGAGCGTAAAGAAAAGGCCAGGCAGCCTGCTGGACTCAACGTCTGGCGTCGAGTGCAGTCTTGAAAGAGAAGAAATTCCCGGTTGGTCGAACCAAAGCACGGAAGACGAAAGCAGCGAGTGCGGCAGAAAGCCAGGATCAGGTGGGGGGGGGGGTTTGATGCTTGCTAGTCTAGGCGGTGGGTGAAACACAGCAAAGCGCCGTGGGGGTCGCCGCTGCATGAAGGTTAAGCGGGGAAAGCGCGATGGTGCACTTCCTTCAACATGAAGCTGGCGGGCGGCGTCTGGGCTTTTATTGTTTTTATTTTCACTTTTTTATCAGCACTTACCCCCTGCTATTGGTCCTCAGAGTGACTTCTACGCTATGATCATGCCTTCTCTACGAGATCCATTGCTGTGTTCGAACCAGATTGCATGCCATAGGGCTTGCGCCGAGTCGTTGTCAAATTTCATGATTTCATGTCTCGTCCAGGCTGCCAGAGCTCTAGGTGGGGTATAGTAGTGCCTGGCGGGAAGGGGCCATCCTGCCCCACCATGTTACTAAACGGCAGCGCAACTTCGACATTCTATCAATGTCCATCGCTCTGCACGGATTCAAAGCCTGCAAATGACAAAGCGTCGCGTTGTCGGGGGTGTGTTTTGGTCTGGCACTCGTCATTCCACAAAATCCCAGTATTCTGCATTGCGTTCTCTCTCCTGCATTGACGTCAAAGACTGGCCAATTCAACTTCCTGCTCATCCCCTTTCTCTCCCATTTCAAGCGCCTTCTTTTTGGTTCAACCACTAGCTCCAAGGCAACGCTGAAGCTTTCTCTCCTTCCCTTGTCGTCCATGTTCACGTCACTGACGACTATCTTCATTTGGTGATCCGTCGGGGGACGTTCTGATCCATCGTGCTAGCTGGTCGAGTGTACACATAAGAACGCCTATCACTTCGCCCAAACGATTTACTGATCAGGTCATGGCGACCGACTTCAAGCTATCTGCGCAGCTTGTCGGCCACGAAGCAGATGTGTGTACCCTTGCGGCTGATTGTTTTTACTCCCCAACTCGTAGTCTAATGGGGCCTTCTGCAGGTTCGAGACGTCACGTTCGCGTCTTCCGACGTTGTTTTGACTGTTTCGAGAGACTGCACTGTCCGCAAATGGTCTCGATCACCCCCGCCGACGTCTTTCGAAGGAATACTCATCAGTCGCGCTTCCGAATACGTCAACTCGGTGACGTTTGTTCCTCCTACGGATGATCATACAGATGGTCTGGTCATCTCTGGTGGTAAAGATACCGTCATTGAGGTCAAGTCTCCAAAGGCTGCCTCCACCGACCATGCCGAGCGTCTGTTGGTTGGCCATGCCCACAATGTCTGCTCGCTGGATGTGGCCCCGAACGGATCATATCTTCTATCGGGTGGATGGGACGGTCAATGTCGGGTTTGGAGCCTGCAAAAGTGGGAAACTAGTCTCATGTTAGCGGGACACGAAGACAAAGCCGTCTGGAGCGTGCTGGCCCTCGATGAGACGACAGCTATCACTGGCTGCGCAGATAAATGCATACGAGTCTTTGACCTTGGTCGCTCGTCTGGGGGCGAGGCTCAGCCTACATCTACAATCTACACCCCCGAAGTCGTACGAGCCTTGTGCAGAGTATCGAAAGATCACCCATCCGGCGCGGATATAGCCAGCGCAAGCAATGATGGTACAATCAGATTATGGAAGCTGGACGGTCGACAGGTCGGGGAACTGCATGGTCATGACAGTTTCGTCTACAGCTTGGCAAGCTTACCGTCTGGCGAAATCGTCAGCGCTGGGGAGGATCGCACCGTGCGCGTCTGGAGAGGTACCGATTGTATTCAAACAATTACCCATCCGGCCATCTCAGTCTGGGCAGTCGCCGTAGACAAAGAAACTGGAGATATCGTCTCGGGCGCCAGCGACGGCGTTGCACGCGTTTTCACCAGACGGCCGGATCATTTTGCCGACAAAGAAACAATCACAGACTTCGAGTCATCAGTCAAAGCATCAGCTATCCCACAGCAGCAGCTCGGTGACATCAACAAAGAGAAGCTTCCCGGGCCCGAATTTTTGGCGAAAAAGTCCGGTACAAAAGATGGGCAGGTGCAGATGATCAAAGAGGACAATGGCAGCGTGACGGCTCACACATGGTCGGTCGGTCAACAGCAATGGATCAATGTCGGCACCGTCGTCAACGCTGCTGGCAGTACCGGTCGCAAGACAGAGCACAATGGCAAGTCGTACGATTACGTCTTTGATGTTGATATAGAGGATGGCAAGCCTGCCCTCAAACTGCCGTACAACTTGTCCGAAAATCCATATGAGAGCGCCACGAAATTCCTGAACGACAACGAGTTGCCACTCACCTATCTAGACAACGTTGCCAACTTCATCACACAAAACACCCAGGGTGCAACGCTGGGGCAGACTGACAACGCCGGCCCCGATCCATACGGAACAGAGGCACGCCATCGACCCGGGCAGGCAGAGACGTCGCGGACCAAGGTTCTCCCACAACAGGATTATCTCAGTATCTCTGCGGCCAAGTATGAAGGTAGCTCGCCTTTTTGCCCCGATGCCTCCATCCTCATTAACTTGATCACTGCTGACTGGCCCAGCCATCTTCTCCAAAATACTCAATGTCAATCAAACCCTACTCGCCTCTGGCCGAAAAGATGCAGCTTTGAATCCAGGTGAAGAGTCGTTGCTGCAGTCTCTACGTCAAGCACTCGAAAATAGTCGTTCGATTCCGACGAAAGCCCTAGAGTCCGTTGTCAAGATTGTAAGCCAGTGGCCGCATGGTGATCGCTTGGCCGGGCTCGACTTGCTTCGATGCATTGCTAGATTTCCCTCAGTAGCTCAGATGTCGGCATCTCATTATAGCTCGGTCTTAGATCTGGCCATGAGTTGTTCGATGCCTGCCGACTCACCCGTCAATGAGAACGCTGCCATGATGGGAGTGCGCACCATTGCGAATCTATTTGCAACTGCCGACGGCAGAAGTCTCATCAGCTCGCAAGCAAATCAAGCGATTGGGTTCCTGGAACGAATTGCTGGGGTTCGAGGGGATGCTGCGGTGGGGAAATTCAACCGCAATGTCTCCATAGCACTGGCGACTTGTGCCCTCAACTTTTCGGTTCTGGTCAACAAGGAGAAATTGCTTACGCCAGAACAAAGACGGCGGCTCGTCATCATTTTGGGGACCGTTTTTCAGGATCAAACCGACTCAGAGGTGTTGTATCGGGGACTCGTTGCCCTGGGCACATTATTGACAAGATCGAAAGAAGAAGCTAGCGGGCTGGACATTGCAGCTTGGATCAGGGGAGTCAAGGATCTAGCAGTAGAAGAGAGGGTCAAATGTGTGGCCGAAGAGTGTCTTAATCTGGCATGAATGGGAATAGATGGAGTTTTGAAGCCCGACGGCACGCACTTCCATGCTGGTCGTCAACCATGCAAATAGAACGACGAGGGCATTGCCTGGCGTCATTTTACTTTAATCAATTTGATTTTCAAAAGAGACGGATTGTCAAGCTACTTGCAGTAGAATGAAGAGCCCCTCCTGTGCGCCGAAAACTCCAAATATGCGCCGCTTCCCCAGCCATGGCTGACAACAAAAAGGCGGAATCCCTTGCCCTTTTCCGTCTCATCGACGTCATCCTTCTCACAAGCCTGTCTCTATAAAGATAACAAGGCCGTCAGAGCAACAGGTACCAACCCCAGCCACGAGACATGCCGAGCAGTCGCGGCCCCGGCAGTGATGTACGAGTCGCTTCCCGACATCTTTGTCGCCGTGGTGTACATGTCGGCGAAGCCAATGTCGGTCGAGTTGTAGCAGTTAGTCTCGTTTACGAGTTGAACCTTGGGGTCTCCCGGTTCAGCGAAGATGATGTCGACGCACTTGGCACGCTACCCGTCAGCACAACCTGGACTCTTCCTCTTCCACACAACACGCGCACGTACCGTGTAGAGCGCGGCGCCGTGCTGCGCCAACTCAATCACCTGGATGGTGGCCTTGTCGCCGGCCTTGACGGTCGTGTTGGCCGGCATGGGCACCTGTGGCAGACAGATGGTGCCGGGATACGGATTGTTGCTGGGCCCTTGGATGGTGAACTGATGGACCATGGCGTTGGACATGTTGGGCGGACCGCCGTCGGGCCCGTCGACGCCCAGGCCCAAGTTGACGTAGATGACGGCGAGAGCATGTCCCATGAACCAGCCCGGCTGGAAAGCAACGGCGCCGCCGGTCGTGGGCCAATATGTGCGGTTTCGCGTGGTCGACACGCCTCCGCCTGGGGACGGTGAGAAGTCGTCAGCATGGTGTCGTCTCGAAGCGGTTCCCTCTCTTGGATCATGTCCACTCACAGGGGTACATCCACTGCATGCCATACGGAAACGTGTCGTTGGTGATGAGGTTATTCCCCCTTGAGCCGGGATAGCTCAGCACGAGATGCGCCGAAGCCAGCGCCGCACAAGCGAGCACCGCAACGATGCGGCGCAACATATTGTGTCAAAAAACTTGCTCGATACGATGATTCAAGAAGCAAAGCAAGTCTGCTACAAGCGACAGAAGCCCAATGGGAGGGGGGGCCAGCAAGCGGGCTCAAGGCCTTTTTTAAAGCACTTGCATCGATGCGCGCCATTTCCTCTCCCAGTCCCATGTAAGTTGGGCAGGTTGTCGATGGCTGCAGTCGCCCCCTTCGCGGGAAGGAGACAAGCGTCGCCATTGGCCGACGCAGGCGGGAAGAGGTTTCTCATGGTTTTTTCGTTGCGACCGCCGTGGTGAAGGCGCATCGTCATTGGTTTGGAGATGGGTTTAAGCGCCCGTGTGGAGATTGGGATGCTCCAATGGGGGGCCGCGGTGCAACGGTCGAGAGGCGGCATCTGTGTTTGTCATGGTCTGTGGACCGTGGAAGCAGCGGCTGCTCGAGCTCGCAGATGTGCTCCCCGTTCATGTCCTCGCCACTTTCATGCATGTTCTTCACCATCCAGCGGTAGCGAGGAAACAGCAGTGAGAATGGGACTCCGCATACCCCTCACACCGCAGAAGATGGATCATGGGTGACGACCCCATCTAGTCGTTCACCGCACTTCGCCATTACCCGATTGGTGCATCAGCCATCCTGATAGCAGGGTCATGTTGCTGATCAATGCAGGAACCGCCAAAACGAGGGGTTCAAAGGTGTTGAGTCTGGGACGCCCGCCCTACTGTGGTGCACGGGATCACATATAAATTAATTAGATCTACCTATCAAACCCACACACGCTTTGTTCGGCCTACAATTGGAACTGCATCCTACTGTGGCCGCACGTATTCTTACGACAAGACAGCAGCGGCTATGGTAGAGGGCATAGGGCAAATGTCTAAGATGGTAAACTACTAAAGAAGACTACAGATAATTGATCTAAGATGTTTTAGGTGTAGAATAAGTAATTGTCATAGTCTTGACGACTTGCTAGCATCTTTTCACGTCTTCGGCGGCCTGTCAGTCGTGTGACAACTGAATAGCACAGAAATTTCTACACACTGCCTTTCGTGCCTACCTAGCAGGCCCTTCGTGACGAATCTCGTCATAGCAATTTTCTCTCTCATCTTCTTTCTTTTCTTTCTCCCCAAGACAGCTTTTCTCCAGTCTATACACCATATTTCCAGCGCGTCGGTCTGCAGGCATTGGCACCTACCCTGTATATGAAGAAAAAGCCCAGAAACTTCCAAAAAGCACCTCCAGCGTCTCTGGTCACAGCTTCCACCCCCTCCACACACCAAGATGATCAACCAATGCCCCAAAGCGCGCCCTCACCAACGACCCAGTCGTCCGCGCCGCCGCCAGATCAATGGACGCTCGTGAAGCCCAAACGCGGCCGCACCCGTCCCAAACGCGTCCCGATCCCGGTGACCTCGTCCCGCGCAGAACCTCACCGTTCCACCGCCGACATCACCGCCGAATACACGCGCCTTAAGCCAGGCTTCTCGTCGTCGCTCACCCTCACCTCCCTGGACACGTTCATTTCCGACCGTAAAGCCAGCTGCCACGCCCCCCAAAAGGCCATCTGTCTGGGCATCGGCTCGTTCGATCCGCCCAACGGCGCATGGGAAGCCAAGCGCACCGCCTACACGCAGCTGTTCGCCTTTGAGCACCTCGTGGCCGCATTCGACCTTCCACGAGAGGAGTGCGTCTTCCAAGAACCCTTGTTCACGGAGGGGGATGCGGCCTTCCTCCGCGGGTTGGGGTACACGGTCGTGAAGACGGGAGCGACGGACCTCGTGAATACCCATACGTTGTTGTTTGGCGTGCACCTGTATCGGGACCTGTATGAGGAGGCTTTGCGCGGCGCCATGCCTGCCATGTTCGTCGGCACGGAGTGGCAGACCTGGGATAAGTGCGTACTTTGTCGACGGGAGGGAGACGAGGCTGACTATTTGTAGGGTGCTTGAGAAAGATCACGGGCTGCAGAGCCTGCGCCGCATGGACGAGACGTGGGCGAAATGGATGTTTCCGCAGGAGGGGACGGCTTTTTCGAGTACATGCTTGTATTGGCGGGGGAAAGGGGGGGAATGAGTCGCGGCTCATGGACGGGGGATGTCCGGATGAGGGAGAGAGAGTGGGCAGTGGGAGCGAGAGCATAAGATGCGGACAAGATGATTGGGAGAGAGAGCAATTGGAAAATCGAGAGTATGGATGCAGATAACGACTTGTTGGAGAAGAGAGTGAGTAATGCAACCGAGAGTACGGATACGGACGAACAAAAAAGGGCCGAGAGCAAACGGGTCAAACTGAAAGCATTACAACGACTTGCTGAACTCGAGAAGACAACAAGCCCCTGAATAAAAATAAAAACTGAAGTGTAAACGGGAAAAGGAGCAGGCAGTACGGGCCTATGAATCAAAGCTTTAAAAAAAATTGAAGAGTGATAGGAAAAGGAGCAGGCAGCACGGGCCTATGAATAAAAGCTTTAAAAAAATTTGAAGCGTGATAGGAAAAGGAGCAAGCAGTACAAATTAGGATACAAACTCAATGACTTAATGAGCAAGGTAGTCAGCAGCAGAGCAAGAGTACGGTCGCGAGTAACCCGAAGAAGTCCAACAAAAGAAGCGTGGGGTAGAGCAAATTTAAGAACCTGACAAGGAAGGCCACGTCCATGCACGCGAATGAATAAGGGAAGAGCAAACATTAAGAGCAAGTATAGTAGGAAGTGATCTCTCCTATGCTCAACGAGGGTGCGGTCTTGGAGAACAGAGAACCCAACAGCCCATGAGATGAATTGGTCAGATGCAGACGGCGGGCAGGAAGGATAGGAGCATTAAGCAGTTACCGATCGCCCAGCACCAAGCCCAAGCGCATACTTGCCAAAATGAGTGAAAAGCGAGTACCAGGGGAAAGAGTATTATTCTCCTCAATATCAGACAACGAGCAGTCAAAATAAGAACATGCCTGCAATGTTCCTGAAAATGATACACAATGAGTATTATAATGCAGTCATTTGCCTTACACGATCCCCGTCATGGACTCCCGATCCAGTCAACCCAGCCCGCCCTTCGATGACTGGCTACTTTGATGCAATGGGGTCGTCTTGCCCTTCTTGGCCGCTAGGTCGACACGAGACAGACATGCTCCCATCATCAGACAAAAAAATTCAACGATTTTCCGCGTATACCTCACGTGATGAGAGTACAGCAAAATGAGGATGAGGCCCAGCCTCGACAAACGTGACTCGACCGCGCATATCCCACATGATAAGGCAAAGCAAAGCGTGATGGATGCCTAGCCCTAGATAAGACGTGATGAAGATGAACGGCCGAGTAGGCACATGGGTAGAAGAGCGAAGAAGAAAATAAAACCAATGAAAAATAGAAACCCCATGTAACATGCCGGGGACGCGGGAGCCGCTTTCTAAATGCATGCGAATAGCCCGCCATGATGACGGCGGACAGCTTCATCATTTACACAGTCTTGCCTCCGCAATCGGGAATCTTGACGCCAGGCTTTAGCTTGCGGTTCACGTCCATGAGCCCCCATTTGTCCTCCCACTCCTGGCCCTTCTCGGGCGTGTTGAACCTGACCTTCCAGGGCTCATCAAAGGCCTCGAACCAGAAATAGTTAGTCCCGTTCGCCATGGCCTGGCACACCCAGTCTTGCATGAACCGATTCATGCCGTCGATGCTAGCGACGGCACCGCTCGTGGACGAGTCGCACACGGGGGATCCTCCGCAGTCTTTTCCGCCGGCGCTGGGCCATCCTGTCTCCGAAATGATGTTCTTGGATGCATCTGACTTCCAGAACTGCTTGTCCTTTCCAGTCCAGAAGCCGTACGTCCACTGGGCTGCTGTCTCGGCCGCCACGCCAGCGAAGAACGGATGGATATTGGCCATGATGTAGTCGCTTTTGGCGGCCAGATCAGACGTCCAGTCGTCCCCCAGGTCCGATGATGCCACCGGAAGCTGGATGTTTTTGTTGGTGAGGTTGGAGCGCACGCCGTCCAGGATGGCGCCGAGCTGCGTGACCGTCTTCTCTTTGCGGAACAGGATTTCGTTGGCGACAATGATGCCTTCGAACGGGCTCGCGCCGTACTGGTCCAAAATGTCCCACATTTGCGACAGCTGCCTCGCGTTGGTCGTGTCATTGCTGTCTTGCCACACGCCCAGCCAGATCTTGACGCTGTCTTTCAGCTTGAGCCTGTCCACGGCGTGGATGACCATTTGCGTCTGGTTGCAGTCGGTGCCGTACAGCCGGATCTTGTTGGTAAGTTGGCTGAGCACGGCGACGTCGCGGGTGACGTTGTTTTGCGACGGCGGGTTGCCCACACAGTCTGGGTATTGTGTGTTGAGGGGCGTGTAGTCCATGCCGGCGAACACTTTGTGGAGGTCCTTATTATTCATCAGGGCCCGGATCTCGTTGCTGTTGATATCCAAATCGCCGTTCTTGCTCGCGTCGTCGGCTGCTGATTGGCCGCTGCTGCCGCTCGACTTTTTGTTTTTGGCCACCACGCCGCCCACGATACCACCGACGATGGCGCCCACAACGATCAACGCAACAAGTATCATGATCAACCATTTCCACCTCTTGTTACGATTTGCTTTTTCGGCTTTCCAGTTTGTCGACTTTTCTCCCCTCGTGCCGAAGCTTTCAGGGCCGCGACCTGCCCATTTAGTCAGCTGACATCCTTCGGTGTTCACGATGCTGCTGTACTCCCTTGCCAGACGCGGGATGGAAAGAGTCAAGCTTGGTACAGAACCTACCTGCACGACTTGATGCTCCCGCAGCAGCGCCTATACCGGCACCCGCGGCGCCAGCAACGGCTGCAGCGCCAATTCCCGCCTTAGCCTTATCCGAACGCGCGAAGCGCAGCATCGAACTGCGCTGTCCGTAACTCAAACCATCGTCTTCGTCGTCGGCGATCTCATGTGGGTTAACCACCCCAAAGCTGGCGTCATAGTATCCGCGAGAAGCCGCGGCTCCTTGATACGGATCGTCTGCAAATGATTCGGTGCCGAGACTACCCATGCTCCTTGCCGGCGAATGGGAAACTGGTGGCGTGCCGAAAGGATTCAGACCAGGTCGTGAGCCTTGGTCGGCTAGCTCGTATTGTTCGAAGCTGCGACTGTACGTGTTTTCTGGAGGATATCCGCCAGTTGGAGACATTTCGTATCCCGAGATTGGTGAAGGGGAAGCTTGACTTCGAGATGGAGGCGGAGGCAGCTGTCCAGGTGCCCTTGTGTAATCCAGGCCGCCGTCGCGTCCATTTTGGTGAGCCAACCCAGCGACACCTCCAACGCCCAGGCCCTCGGCGACAGGGTCCCTGAAACCATTGGTCGCCGAAGTGACGTCGCTCTGAGCGTTATGACGACTGTAAGGTTGCCCCAATGAATCTCCTACAACAGCCTGGTCATACGAAGAAAAGTCCTGGTGGCGTGGCGGCTGTGGCGGCGCGGCCTCTTCTAATCTGTAATTGTAATTGCCTGCTGCAGCGTTGATTTGCTTAAGTACGGGCAATGTGACCCTGATGTGAAGGTGACAGTTCACGTACCTGAGCTTTGAAGGGCTTGAAATGCAGACTCATCATGATATGGTGATTCGGCTTGTGGATAGCGTTGACTATATGCGTCTCCTGCCTGTCCTTGCGGCTGTCCTTGGAAGACGCGAGAGGCGTCCAGAGGTTCCCTTTCGTGGGAATCGCCGCCCGGATGTCGCTGCATCGCAGTCGTTGGAGAACGAGCGATGGACCTCCTGTGTGGGAATGCGTAGGGAGGAGCTGAAGGCGCCTCTTCTCACAGGCGACACCGCCTGTTGAGAAATGCGCAAACAAACAAATAAATCGGGGATTTGCAAGTTGTCTCGCGTCTCGATAATAGGGACGTGTCGGTGTGTCGATGTATCGATAGAGAGACGGTCTCGGCCGTCAGTTCGAAGCGCCTCGAAGGAGGGAAATCGCGGTTGAGAAGTTGATCCCGAGCTGCAAGTGGCGCGACTTTGATGTGGTCCTCAGATCAGGACGTCGCTTCGTTCCAGCTGGCAATATCGCTGGTAGTGCCTGCGAAAAGACCCGTCAGTCGATGCTTGGACAAGCTTGAATGTCAAGAGGGAGCAACGCGCTACCTTGTCAATCGTCTGCTAGCCACACTAGGCTTTGGTCGCCGCGGTGATGTGGCGGGCGAGCCGAGCGAGGCTAAATAAAATACTGAAGGCCGTGTTTGTGCGTGAGGCTATGTCGGTTCACAGCTCGCCAGTTCAAGTACTTGATGTGAGCGTCTTCGCTAGGCGAGGCAGATATCGGCTGGCGGTTCGCCCTTTCGTGATGTCGGATTGCCGTCAAGCTCGAACTGAGATGGCTGCGTTGAGGCAGAAATGGCCAGGGGAGAGAAAGAGGAGGAAGTGAGAGGGTGAATACACGGACTAGATTCATTCACCAAGAAACAAACTAATTAACAGCTAGTGCCACCATTAGACGGGGCTGTGCATGCCTGGGGCTTGCCGGGAACCCATGGAGATCGGGCGGACGGGCGGGCCTTTGCGTTTGGACTGCCGCCGAAGCATCCTGCAAGACAGCGAGGGAGCAGTGAAGTCCAGCACTTAGGCACCGAGGAACTCGGCGAGCAGACGTCCCGTCCAGTCCAGTCCAGGCCTCTGTCTCTTTCTCTTCCTGCTCCTTCTCCCCTCTTGCAAGGGCTGTCTATTCCTTCTATCCCCCTCCTTCTCCACTGCCCTCCTCTCTTCACCTCTCCTCTCTCCGTTCTCCTCTCTCCTCCAGCCTCCAGCCTCCCCCTTCCAGCCCCGCCGCCGCCGCCCTGCCCTGTCCTGCCCTGCTTCACAAAATTCTCTCAGCTTGTCCACCTGCAAGCCACTGTATCACTCTCACAAAGGGTGGCACACGGAAAGGCGTCCATTTTCCACCTCAACATCAAAGCCCGAGTCGGATTCATTTCCCCGGATTTTACGAGCGGGCCGGCTCAATCTCTCGCAAACCATGATGCACCTGACGTCGTGAAGGCCCCTCCCCTCCCCACTGCCTGACTTGCCCCGTCGACTGACTGACGGCTCACAAAGTACCGAGGGCTTGCAACCTGCGCAGCCATCCTGTAACTACGCAGAGAATGGCGCCCGAGAGTATTTTTGGATACGGGCTTCGAGGCTGTGATCAGAAACAACCAGGATGCGAAGGATGTTAGGACCAAGGTTCCGTCCAGGAATCGGGAACACATGGGTCAGAGCTAGTCCCAATCGAGCTAAGGAACCGCCTTGATAGTGATCAGCGGGAGTGCAGAGGAACGCATGAAATAATAAACAAGCCCACTAACAATTACGTGGAGAAGCGGCTCGAACCGGCTGCGCCTAACAAACGGCCCATGCGCGTCACATTCGCGCTGCAGTGCCCACCTGTTGCTTGGTTTTCCGGGAGTTAAGTTTTACGTAGTCGTCCGCCTGCTCGACGGGAACGAGGAACCCCCCCCCCCCAAAAAAAACAACATTTATTCGACAAAGTCAGCCCGACGTTGCGCATGGTGCTGCCTCGCGGTCTTGCGAGATGGCTGCGGGCCAGCAAAAACGAGCAATCGCCGACGTGACGCCGATCATGGTCACGACTTGGCACTCACCCACCAGCTTGAGACGTGGGCTGTGGCAGCGAAATAATCAGCGGGGCGCAGGTGCGCAGCGGGGATTTCCTCGACGGCCAGTCTGCCAATCAATCGTCAGCCCAGCACATCTAGGCGCAGCGAGTCAGGCATGCCGGAATGTCGCGGGCTGAAGTATTCAAGCGTGGGACTATTGATTCCTGCTTCTTGCTCAAATTGGCCTTGCACTCCCGCAGGATCCATCGATTCCACATCACAGCTCCTCGCGGTGAACACAGTTCAGGGGGGGAGACGATATGTGTCTGCCCCACGCAGGGAAGTTGGAGAAGAAACCGTAGGGACGGTACCGATGGTCGGGGAAGGCAGTAATCGCGCAAGAGGCCTGTTGCTACTGATGAGAGGGAGTTGTTCCTTTCACGTTGAACAAGAATGTGTAGAGAATCCTATCTTGGTGCTGGTTCATAATCCCATTACCGCTCCACGCAAGCAAGTTCTCGTGAACCAAGAGTCATCTGACATCTCCCAAGCTGTCGTCCATGGCAGATTCTCGGTTTGCCCGGCGGCATCGCGCCCGTTGCATCTTTTGCCATGTACAAGGTTAGCCACAGTTGGACAGCCTCATCCTGAAGCCATAACGTGAACCGACGACCGTTATTTGCCATTCCCGAGGTCTGTATGACTCATGAGACGGTCGAGAAGCCCTGATTGCGCGCCCATCCCGAGCAAGACACTTCCCAGCCACAAAGTCTGTCCGTCCTGTGTTTCAGAACGCTCTTTGTGCTTCGCAGAGTTGGTTGCGCGAAAGAAAAGCAGGTGCAGATGTCGCACGTAGTATGAAGCGTCATATCATGGACAAGTCAACGCAGATTGACAAATTTGAGACCCATCAATCGGCCACAGATTGGCGGCGTATTTGGGGCCATTAAGTAGCCGACGTTGGTCTTGATTCGCAATCAGAACATTAATCATTATACAATTACTACTGTTCTGTTTGACATGGGTCGTTGGGGTTCATCATGCAATTGAGTCACATTCTATCAGGGATCTGCAATCGAAATCAGCATGCAGTCAGCACCGTCGTGGAAGGCGTTGGTCTGGTACATCGGGCACTCCCTCAATAGGCATATACTCTTGTTGCCTTCATACTCTCATCTGTGAGCATCGCCTCTGCTTCAAATAATATCGCCCTGCCAACCTTATACCCCAAGTAACGCCAAGGTATTGCTCTCGTCTGGGCAGCAAGAGCACTGCAACATGTCGAATTTCTGTGAGAGGTTTACCGATTTGCCGTCCAAGATGCAGGATGAGATTCTCAACAGCCCTGCAATGCTCCTCCACTTGGCAGCACCCCCAGTTCGGCCAGCGCCACGAGCGATTACGCTGCAGGCTCCGACAAATTTAAGCTTGACTCCAGCCTGTCCACAGTCATTTTGTGCCTGGTCCGGTACGCTTTACCTGCGACAGGCAGAGCGCCGTGCTCGGACTGGGCATGGCATTCCTGACGGTCGACGATAATCACGCGTGCTGATGGTTGACCTAGTTCTCACTCTTCTTTTTCTCTCTCTCTAGGAAGTCATCAGTCCAAGAGCCGGGAAGCCAAGACGACAGCGTCACTACCCCTCTTCATGATCTCTTCGTCGCCGTCCAAAATTGCGTAACTGCATACTCCATTAGCAAGTGCGCTCACTGTTTGGAAGACAACAAGGGCCACTCACCATAGGTGAACTTCAACAAAATGTCTGGCTGTGCAGAATACAGGCTGTCGATGCTCTTCCTCGACGCAGAATCCACATCGAAGTCGAGTAGATCGGCCAGACGAAGCACTTCCTCCGTGGAAAGCTGTAGAGCGGCGTAGCCACCCCATTTCAGCGCTTTCAAACTCGTCAGCTCCCAATTCTGTAAGCATTGTATCGCTGAAGGGAGGAGGAAGGACCGCGACTTACGTCCAAGATTAATCCACATTCCACCAGGCTTCAACAGCCGATGTATGTTGCTGAGGAAGTCAATCAAATTGTCAGACATGTCTATGAAGAACAGCGTGACGACAACGTCGAACTCTCCGTTGACAGGAAATGCCTCCAAGAAATCGCCCTGGACAAGCTTGACGGCTTTGTTTGGCCAGTGATCCGGTACGGTCACCGTTGCGTAGCGCGACGATGGGTTGGCCTGATGCGCCCAGGTGGTCACGAAAGGCTGCAGAGCGTGCTGATGCAACGAGCTGGTGAAGTTGGTCAACAGGTGGTGTGTGAGGATGGAGGCGTAGTCCAGCTCGTTAGACGTGACGTTGTACCCTGCATTGATGTGAGATGGGACCCTTCGACTCAGCGGAGCAAAGAAGAAGCACTCACCGAGATCAGCGATATCGCTTGCTAGTCTGCCAGCGCCGCTCCCGGGCACAAGAATCCTCTTTTCTCCATTATTCTCGCCAAAGCGCCGCTCCAACGCCTCCAAAATCGGCGGGAATACAGCCTGCCTCTCGATAGCGCCCTGCGTGCTCCAGTCTCGCACAAGGTGTCCAAAAGCCGAGTCTACAAGTCCAAAGTCGGCGTCCTCGGCGTCCTCGGCTTCCTCGAGTGCGCGCGGGCCTGTGTAATACAGATCCCTTGCAATCCGGGCGACCTGTTCTGACAACTGGGCGTTGACTTCAATACCCTTTCTGGCCTCCTCGAAATGTGTAGCGTAGCCGAGTATGTCGCTCATAGCCTTTTGCGCGGGCGTCTGCTTAGCATACCGAGCTTGCTTACGCTGAATGATGAGCTCGGCCAGAGAAGAGTATTGCTCGAAAGAGTTGATACAGTGCGCCAGCTCATCTTTGAGAACGGACGGGCGTGTCTTTTTCTGCCTGGCTTCGGGGGGGCACACGGCCTCAGCGGGCTCGACAACGGCTTCAAAGGTTTCTCTGCCGATGGGCGTGGGAAAGGTGGTAAGTGGAACAGCGAGCACGACTGAGAGGGCCTCAATGCGCCCTGACAGGGACGTGAGGAGAAGCGCGATGTCAGATAAGAGGCGAGAGCCCCGAAGAGCGAGGTAAAGCGGGAGGAGAAGACATAAAAGGAGAGCTATGAAGCGGTGGAGGTAGATCGAGCTGAGCATCATGAGTAGCCTCAAACATGATAATGTTTGAGGAGAACCAAGTCTTGCTGCAGTGAATGATGCAGTCACACGAGCACGCACACGGTCAAAGAACCAGGGTGCTGTGATGTAACGTCAGAGAGTCGCTCTGTTCTCGATGGGTTATATGTAGGTAGGTGTACGCAGTAGGAGCCGATAGCCCGCTGCCCAAGCGCCTTTTTTCCCTTGATCCAACAAGCTGAGTCGAGCTCGTTCTTAAGGCTCTGAGACGTAAAGACAGAGTTGACGCAACCTGATGGTCTCTCTCTACTCACCCTTTATTCTACCTGCGAAGTAAGGCAAGATCATGTATCATTGGGCACTATCACTGCTCGGGGCAGTCGCCGTCATGACCACCTTACTCAACGCCCATGTCTCGAACACGTACGAAAGACATGCAGGAAAAGCCTCGAACTGTCACAGCTTGATAGAACGCAAAGAGTGGCGGACCTTGACGCACAGCGAGAGGGCCGAGTGGGTGGCGGCAGTCAAGGTGCGTGCAACCCATTTCTGCTCGGTTTGCCTACACACTGCTAATGGCTGAGCAGTGCTTGGCCGGTATTCGGCACGAAAGGCTCAGCTTGGGAAAGAACCACACAATGTTGGAGGGCAAGAGGAGCCTGTACGATGACTTCTCGTACTCCCACGCACTCGTAGAGAAGAGTGCGCATAGGAACGCATACTTTCTGCCGTGGCGTGCGTCTTATCTGCTTCCTCGAAGTTGCCGCTCCTTCGGCTGCTCTTCCGACTTTCCGTTCCGCGTTTGCCCTTTACTTTGACTTTTACCCCTTCCCCCTTCCCGTTCGCTTTCTCCGATGCTGATTCAACGTGAGCGCAGACCGTTGGTTTACGCACCTTTTCGACACGTCGCTGCGCCAAACCTGCGGCTTTCGCGGCCCGACACCATACTGGGACTGGACGCGCGATCACGCCAATTTGTTTGTGTCACCCGTCTTCGACGACTCATCCGAGCACGGGCTCGGCGGCACGGGAGACTGCCACTCCTCTGCGACGGCCGACTGCATTGTTACCACAGGAGCCTTTGCCCCGTCCGACGCCAACAGCTTCGAGCTTGCCTGGCCAATTCCCCACGCGCTTCGGAGGAACTTAACGCTCATCACTGGCTGGTTCGCTCATGAGCGGCCCCAGAACCGCACCTTAACGCCGGAACACGTGCGTCACGCGATCGAGCAGACCACGGGCGATTTCTCCGGCTTCCAGGCCGCCATGGCCTTGTTGCACAATCACGTACACAACTTCGTGGGCGGCGACTTGGCCGGGGACTGTCCCAGGGCCCTGCCTGAGCGCGACTGCGGCGGCATGGCCATCGACTTCACCCCAAACGACCCGATCTTCTGGCTGCATCACGCGCAGCTCGATCGACTCTGGAGCGAGGTTCGTCATCCTGTTCGAGAGCCGCACATTCATAGTTGAAACACGGTTGCTACCTGTACATATGTATATGCATTGAAACGCTGCTTGCAGTCTGACTCCTTGATCCATGAGCTGACACGTCATGGCTTTCTAGTGGCAGAGAAACCATCCATCCAATTTCGCCGCTTTCTCCGACACGCCTGACCACAACATGTCCTTTGACGTGCAGAGCGTGCCCGTAGCGCCCAAGGATGTCTTTGACACGGAGGCTTGGCCGCTGTGTTATCGCTATGCGGAAGAGGCCTAAATCGATTGTCTTCAGCATATCAGACTGCCGCTACGTCTTCCAATGGCCTTGCTTCCAGATGTCAAGTTCATGTTCTTGACCATTCGATCCATGATCTCATTGTCTGTATGCTTCAAGTGTCCGGCTCAGTCTTCCCTGCCCTAACTATGCTCCTCGAGTCTTTCATACATTTCCGGCGTCCACTTCTCATGCTCTGTCTCCAACCAATCGTACACTTGTCTCCAGTCACGGCATGTGTGCAGCGTTCCCACGCCCGTGGCAACTAACTCTCCATTGGGTAACTCCATGCTTGAACCGCCTGACTCCAACGTTGTGTCGGCGGCACAGAGGATGCCCTGTCTTAGGTAATGGAAACAGTGCTCCGTGTGGTCCGACCCATCGTCTCCGTTGACAAGCACCGCGCGTATGTGGTTTAGGCAATGCATCTGGTGCCACATGGAAACCCCGAAGGCGAGGCGCTCCTCTCCCAGAAAGGCGAAACCCTGACCCGGAGGGCGGATCGCGTTCCATTTGGCCCAGGCTGGAACGCCTTCAAGTCCGTAATGCAAGGGGTCATCGTGAAAGGCGGTCTGAACGGTGCGGACCGCAAGAGGGAGCTCACGAGGCCGGTCGCCGCTGAGATAGGCTACTCTGCGTCAGTCACAACGGACCAAGGGTGCAGCGCGGGCATAACTCACTGTAGTTCCGTGTTCCGCGCTTCAAGATGCCCAAGGAGTAGATAAGAGCACTCAGATTCAAGATGAGACCGACGCTTAGAGCCGCAAGTAGCCCAAGGGCTGCGATGCGTGATTGTGCTGACTGGGACTTGGGCAACATTTCGAAGCTCTAGTGAGACAGCCGTTTGCTGGGGAGTTTGGCAGAGGAGACGGTCAATATCAGCCAACTCGAAAAGCCGTGTGGCATTTATGGGCCATGCTCGCCGATATGCAAGTCAGCAAAGAGAGGTTGCCAGACTGAGCGGCTACGGAATCGCCTTGCGCTTGTTTTGCTCCATGACCTTGATCTCTTATCATCTCGCACCCTTCGGTTACGTTGAAACGGCGGCCGAGCATTGACGGACGAGTCTGTCATCAGTCTAGCCCTCGGCCATGCAATGATCAAGTGACTCCCAACCAGGATCATATGCTTCGCTGTCGACTGTGGGCCTGCTGACCCGTCGTACATGTTGCTCAGCGGTACGACGGAGTGAGTACCACCGCATTCTCACAATGGCGTGAGCACTCCGTTTCTCATCCACGAGAGATATACAACCCGAAGAGCGGAGTAATGATTGTATACCGTTCGCATGCGCCCCGCTCGTCGGGCACTCATCATCGGCCACGATTCGGAGCACGACTCAGCGCTAGCCAACAGATGGAACATTCGAGACGGCATAGAACAGCTCGTTCCGCTCACTCGGCAGATGTCTCGGTAGGCGACTCGTTGTCTTCTGTCTCACCCACAGGACCTGGTCGACGAATCAACATGTCTGCAACTGCAGCCCAACTTGACATTGAGATAACAAAAACACCAATTCGTTGAACATGATTACGTGATGGAGAGAACAATTGCCGCGACGGCTATCGCGCAACCAAACCTTATAACAGTGCGTCTGGGATCGCAAAGCCGCCTCGTGATAACAAAGTTGCTTGAACTCATTCACGTCGTCAAATTCATCAATTTCGAGCCGCACAAGGAGCACTTCGCGCTATCTTGAGTCTCAGTCCTCTCTTTATCTCGGAAACAGAAATAAGCCGCAGCTGCGAGAGAAGACAGTAATCATGCAACCTACTGTCGTCCTGCTCGGCCTGGCCAGTCTGGGGATGAACGTTCTCTCCGTTCAGGCCGCAGCAATGCCCGCTGCTGGTCTGGCTCCTCGCGCCGACAATTTTGGCGATCACGTCGTTCGATCTGAGATGCCAGAGAAACGCCACAAGTACAAGGTTCACAACGACGAGGATCTCGAGAAACGCCACAAATACAAGGTTCATAGCAATGAAGATCTTGAGAAACGTCATAAGTATAAAGTTCATAACGACGAAGACCTTGAGAAACGCCACAAGTACAAGGTTCACAACAATGAAGATCTTGAGAAACGCCACAAGTACACGGTTGAAGACGATGAAGATCTTGAGAAGCGTCACGTTTATTTTAATAACGATGAAGATCTTGAGAAACGCCACAAGTATCAGGTCAATGACGATGAACATCTTGAGAAGCGTCACAAGTACAAGGTTGACGACGATGAACATCTTGAGAAGCGTCACGTTTATTTTAATAACGATGAAGATCTTGAGTGAGTCTGAGAAACTTGACCGTCGCGAGGACCTGGAGGAGGCGATGCCGGATACTTGCACGTCTACGACTTGACTGCAGAATAGCAAATGAAAGCAAAGTTTCAGCTCGAGAATTGACCATGATGTGTTTCACGAGCAAGCGTCGTGACCTGCCGAGTGAGTGGGCTCCAATGCTCGAATCACAATGCTGTGATATTTCATATACATGTTGGTAGCAAGTCACCCATCTCTTGGGCGCACAAGTGCATCATCATCTTGGCCTCATCATTCCATGTGCACAGTGTTACAGGTTGGCGATTACAACGTGACTTGCTGGAGGTCGCTCCTGAAAAAAGTTTATTGAGCAGCAAAAAGCTGATATTAGATCTTTCCCCGCTACGTCAACTTCAATTTGGTAAGGATCTTCATGGGAATCGACAATTTAGCTCGGTCTCGGTTTCATCACCTATAATCTTCAAAACACAGGATCGTCACCATGATATTTTCTTCATGAAATGACCAGATCAAAGGTGGAGGACATACGAAATTTGAGATGCATCGAGTCTATCTAAGCCAGCATACTACTTTTACTCTGCTTGTGTGACATCGGAGACAGCGTGAAGCAGTACATGCAGAAAACGGGTCAACAGAAGCTCATGGAAGGACGCGTGGCACTTTCTGGGTCGAAATTACAAATACTCGTCCGGCATCGGGATGAGCGTCTCGTTGTTGGCCGCACACATGGCTGGATGCTCCTCGGGGAGAGCCGTCATGTCGGCCATCATGACGTCGGAGCACTATTACTGCATCAGCGTCCACTTCCAGACACGGAGCCGGGGCCACTGACGTGATATTGTGTAACGCCCGTCACTGGATCCCTTGCCTCAAAATACATGACTCCCATCTCATTGACCTCGGTCTCGAATGAGATAGTGACGTTCAGACACAGCTGCCCTGAAAGCGGAATGGGCACGTCCTGGAAAATCATGTGTGGAAAATCCTCTTTCTTCCCTGGTGCTCTATGTCGGGTGTAGAGGGATGTTACGAGGTCTCCGGGGTGGCCGGAGAAGGACAGGAAAGTGCGGGAATGGCGTGAGTACTCCTGAGGATTCCGGAAAATGTCCCCTTTACTGCATCAGTGTTGCGAGCTACTGAATGCGCCTAAGAGAGGAGGGGACCATACTGCAGAATGGGTTGAAATGATCCAATCGTGGTCGGCTCTCGATGTTTTCGCGCCGGGTCATCCATGGATATTGGACGTGGAAGCCGGCATGCGCGGCGAAGCTCAGGTCGATGCCCGAGCTGATGGCCAAGATGGAGGCGATCACGGGCAGGAAAGAAGGCATGGCTGCCACAGGTCTGAACGGACGACGGCGAAGAGTGGCGGGGGGGACTTTGATGGGAGGCCAAGTGCAGCAACGAGGCAGATAGCGTCAGGCAGCTGAAGTAGTCTGTTCGCTGCTTAGATGTCATCTTGCCCTCCTACTATCGGACCGTCTCCGATACACACCTTCAAAAGTAAATCGCCGAGCTGTCCCATAGGTATTTCTCCGCGTCGATGCTCAGCCAAGGCCCATGGCGTTGCAACGTCAGCCCGCTTCGGCCACGATCTATGCGCTGTACGGAGTACGTGGTTGATGTTATGTAGTGTAACACGCTGCCTGGATAGTCGGTCGCGGAAAGAACAGGGGTGTCTGGTCCGGTCGCCCGGTGTTGCGGCGAGTCAAATAACGTCCGATGGCAGCAGCCGTCGTGCATTCCCGCTGTCTAGATGGTTATTCAACACTGCCATTAGGCGCGCTGTTAAGCTCGCGCATGGTCAAGAGCAGGCCCCCTTCTTCTCTTTTGCGCTTCGCCATATCGCTCGTTGTCCTTGAGCTGAAAGCATTCGGGATGTCCTCCTCCAAAGCACAGTCCAGCTCATCGCAGTACGCGCCCCTTGCGCTAGAAGATTATGGCGAGGACCCCGTCGTGGCAGTTGAGAAGGGCTCTTGCTCTGATGAGAGCCACTCCACGCCTCTCTTAGAGAACCCAAACCACCTCGCCACTTTGGCGTCATCTAGGTCTTCTTACCTACCCAAACTTATTGTTTACTTCTCCTATGCTTTGGCGCTGCTATCAGCAGTGAATGTCATCCTCCTCCCCAGCACATTGTCGAGATACCGAGCTTATCCTTTCTCTGAATCTGAGCTGGAGACCCTCCCGTATGGCGATGCCAGGCTTGGACTGGACAGGGCAGCGAAGATGATGCCTATTCCCAGGGTTTATGAGCGCTCTTGGCCAGATAAAATTGCACGAGTGAGCCGGAAATTGAAGAAAGCCGTATACGGTCAGGGAGTTCAAGTCTACATCACTGTCGAGGTCGGTATCTGCATTCAGTCTTTCTCCATCCTCAATGAATTGTTGTCCCGGGATCTGAGCTGGCATACTGACAGAAGGGAAGGACTCTACAATCATGCGCTTCCCCATCCCCACGACGGACGTCAATGCCTGCGCACTCTCTTGGCGACCGCCTCCCGATATCTCGGGACGTTCAGACGACATCACGACCAAAGGGGATATAAGAGAAGTCGAAGTTTGGCAGCTCATCGCGCCTTCGGCCACCTCAGCCGCTGGCCCTTCGAGCATGTCCGAGCTCGAGTACGACAGCTTGTCGTACTCGACTCTCCCTGTGCGTGGAGAATTGCTGGGCGTACTGGATCTCACAGCTAAGCCAAATAGCACAACAGTAGAGTTTGCCTGTCCCAGTGAGACGGGTGAATTGGTTGTAGAATTGAGGTGTCAGCGCGTGGCGTGTCATGTGAGCTTCATGCAGGTCAACATGGTGCCGAGATTTGGGTTTGAGCTGGTGAGGCGGCGGATATGAGTGAGGCAGGACGATCATCCGCTCTGTGACGTCTTCGACCAACGTATGGAACAAGTAAAACGGACCCCAACTCAGGCTGTCGTTTCATCATTCTGTTTTGGCCTTCCTGCTGCTCCACGTTCGGTCGGAGAAGGTACTTCTCAGCCGTCGTGAGAGCAACCTGACGAGCATGGTGAATGTCGTCAATCAGTACGAGCATGGTGATTGTCGTCGATCAGCGTGCATGGTTATTGTTCGGCTCGTGACTCACAGCGATGAGTCAGAGTGCGTCCGCTTAGGCCCAAGCTCAACTCGAGTAGAAAATGCCAGCCCTTTTGATGCACCGTTCTTGCGGCGCTCCGAGTGTCATTAAACCGGTCTGTGAACGCCCGGAGCGCGACAGCTTCAAATGGGATATGGGCCGAAATGAGGGGAATTTAGCGGCGGCGTACGAGGCCTGTCACTACTCGTCGAGGCGGACGCGTCGCGGAGACAATAGGCAAGTCCACCCAACCAACAATAGCGCTCGCTTCATGAGGAGATTACAGCAATTGTGGAGCTGGATGCAGACATCCGTTCATGATACATAAAGGTGTTGGCATCCGCCGTTGGCCAACGAGCTGACATAGCCCACAATTCATCCCAATCTGACAGCATGTCTGTTCAACACGACTCTGCCTCCATTGCCCGCCTTTCGCTTCACGATGTCAAACATTTCGACGTTCAGCATTCCCAGACTATCCATCGTCTAGCACTCTTGCAGCACTGGAGCATCTCACCTGGCTCCAAGCTGCTGGAACTGGGATGCGGGCAGGGAGACTGCACCACGGTCCTTGCCTCTGCCGTCGGCGAGCACGGAAAAGTGGTGGCAGTCGACCCGGCAGATCTAGATTACGGTTCGATTTGACCTTGGCCGCTTCTTCCACCTCAACCCCCTTCCTTACCTCACAGACGACTGACGGCACCCGCAGGCTCCCCGTACACCCTTGGCCAGGCACAGAGTCACATCTCGCAAGGTCCGCTCGGCAAGCAGATTACTTGGGTCCAGCAATCCCCGCTGGAATACCTCTCCTCTCTCTCCTCTCCGTCTTCCACCCAAAGCCAGGCCTTTGACGGAGCTGTGCTCGCCCATTGTCTGTGGTACTTTTCATCGCCTTCGCTCATCTTGTCCACCTTCCAGGCCCTGAAGAAGCAGAGCAAGCGCCTCCTCCTCGCTGAGTGGTCGTTGAAGGCCACTCAGCCATCTGCCCAACCTCACGTGTTGGCTGCGCTCACCCAGGCCGCTCTGGAGTGCCGTAAACCTGAGAGCGACTCCAACGTTCGCACCGTGCTGGCGCCGAAGCGGCTTACCGAGCTGGCCAAAGAGGCCGGATGGGAGCTGGAGAGCGAGACCTACGTGCAATGCGGGGAAGGCTTGTTGGACGGGCAGTGGGAAGTTTCAGCTTGTCTCGATACCTCCTTCGAGGAGGAAGTTATGACGCAAGTGAGCGATAAGAGGGAAAGGGCGGTGGTGTTTGCCTCACAGGATGCCTGCGAGGCAAGCTTGAAGGGTGTGCGAGGCGGTGAGAAAGGAGTGACAAGTATGGATGTTTGGGTTGCCAGTTTTGTCTGACAAGGTGAGGGGGTTTGACCCTTCGCTGTCTGCTATTCAAACCGACCTCTGAGTGTACGGGACTGGCTGACTTGACGTACGACGATACTTTTCCGCAAATGACGAGGTGATCTTGCCCTTGCTCCGACCACTGTGTCTGCTTGTGCGGAGCGCATTTAAATATGTGTTAAAATTCGCGAAACGTCAACTCAGCCCCCACGCCAATTCAGCCTCTCACTCGTACATGTGATCCTGGGAAGAAGGCAAGGGGATAGCGATTCTTTATGACACTTGATACCACGGATAGCCTGTGATTCACTCCCATCAGCATGGTCACATCAGCGTACTGCCAGTGATGATAATCGTTCTCGCACTCTCTCATCATGTTTTCGATGAATCACTTAACGCCTAAGAGGAGGTTCGAAGAGGCGCTAGAATCAAAGCTTCCTCACACTGCTCGATGCTCTCTTCCAGTATCCCGGGGTGCTACCTTTTGTCTCACCGATCAGCCTGGGAAAGCTGGCACTTCAACCGTCGCTTTGCCTGATTTGAACGAATCGATAACTCGTAGCCTGTACATAGGTCGGAGGTCTTATCGCATCAATGGTGGGTAAAACAAGACATCCAGTGGGCCCCTGCACAGGGTACGGTTGCTCGGAAAACCTTTTGGAGTCGCCGGGAATTGCAACAGGCACGACGATATTTATTACCGTTCACGAGGGCAGTCCAACCAGTGGCGTCGAACGGAATGCTTGCACTTCATTCATGCGATGACGTCCTGCAATACGCAAAAAGCCTCTGCGATTGTGATTTTTCTAGTTCTACAAAAAAGTCTTCGTACCTGGCAGCATTCACGTAATGTTCTGTAATCAGAGGCAGCGCGCGGTGTACTCAATTGAGCTAAAATCGCGCATGGCAGAATGCGCTCATTTTTGAGGGCGTACTCTTATTAGAGCTTCGAGTTGCAATGCATACGAGGGTCGATCGAGCAGATCCGCAGTAAAATCACGAGTCAAAGACAGAGAAAACATGGATTGTATTTGCAAAGAAGTACTGCAAGGAATTCCGTTAAGTTAATTTGATGCAGTCATTAAACTCACAATTGATCCTATTACCATTGATAAGTATTTTCGACTTCTGACTGATTATGCTGCTCTGCAATACTATAGTGTTTCTTGACGATTACATGGACTTACAATCACGCTCTGGCCAAACAGCAAAAAATAATGTGGCGATAAAAGAACAAAAAGATAAAGTGGTCATCCGCCACAGATGGATATGCAGTATGCAGAATGGACATGCGTAATCTGGGAATCGAACCCAGGGCTCCCCGACGTTGCACGGATGGCAACGGAGAATTTTACCACTAAACCAATTACGCCTGACGTGTGTTACGACGTCCAGCAACAATGTATATTATATAATCATTCTGATTGAGGTTAGTCACTTTCGCTGTCTGTACCACTAAATTCTCTATCATGCCTATTCTACCACTATTAGTATTATATGCAACAAAAGCATTGCAACAAGGCATTGGAATATGGAATCATACATAATTTCTTCTTGTGTCAAGTGAATGTCATGCTCCGGTTACATAAAGCTGCATGTTCCCATCTTGATCCTTGTTTCCTGTCATTTGCTTGTTTCTTCATTCGTAACAGCGACTTAAACAGCAAATAGTCAGAAGGCGAAAGACACGGATAGAGGCAAAAGAGACTGCAGCATATCAATAGAGGACCATTTAGACTGCCATCTTGAAGCCCCGAGGTGGCGGACGTGCATAGGTCGCCTCTGCAGCTAGCCGCGCTGTCTCGTTGGGGAGGCGGTTAGTGTTGTGTACATGTTCTGCTGTGATACTGTTGAGTCTCTCACCCCATCGCCTCTTACTACTAGCTGGCAGCAAAGAGGGGATTTCGTGACGTGTCATCTGCAAACGAGCTTGAGGGCCCCCATGTTGGCACAGGAAAAGTCACATTAAGCCTTCTTTCTTCCAGTACGTTTGTCTCGCTCCAATTTTTGAGCCTGCTCGTTAATCCTTGCTCGTCAATCTATATCATACGCATTTCACTTTCACACAACATCAATGTGTCGCATTCTTAGAACCGCAATATCCTACACGGGCTGTCCCTCAAGTTGTAAGTCAAGCAACGACACAGTCATAACCGATGGTTGCCCGGAGTACGCCAAGAGCAACACAATATGCTCGGAGGTAAATTGCACGGTGGAGTATCGCAGTCAATCGAAAAGCCGACGCAAGTGTAATGCTCATCGGGACGAGGGCTACGGGGACAATCATAATATGGTTCACTGCTGGTCATGATAAACTAGAGCACGGAGCCGAGGGCGAACGTATCGTCTGACACCAATGGACTGCGTCTCCAACTCCACCCCGAAGGCTGGTATCGTGGACCGTTCGCGATGGTTGGAACAGAGCCGGACAAGGAACAGCCAGCAAAATCAGCAATATAGAGCCCGAGTGCTTCGTCGAGGAAAAAATTTCGGGGTGTCACATCACAATGAATGACATCAGCTGCGTGGACAATTGCAAGGGCTTCGGCGGCTTGGACGGTCCAGGCCTCTCTTTGTGATGTCGATACTTGGTGTCGTGCAAGATACGAGCCTCAATCGCCCATTCTGCAGTATTGTAAAACAGAGCAACAGGATGTTGTGTCCCATTGAATCATGTTCGGGATGCGGGCATTCTTTCCGATGCGATGGTATACTTGGGCTTCCATTTTCTCTCCTGGCGACACTTGTTTTCTTCGTGAGGGCAGTATGGATTCGGCTTCGGGGACTTGACAACTGCGTTCCCTGCAATCAGCTTCTCGACGATTGACGTTGCCCCGGTGCCGATGAATTCTCCTTTCGTTATATAGTATATTTCTCCGTTCTTTATCGTGTTTTGCTCGGGCATCTCGAAGGCCTTTTCAGCCAGTCTGGGCAGAAGTTGTCGGCGCCATGGTCCAGGTATGCCGATATACCGTAGATGACGAGGACAGACATGCCTCTGAACTCAAGAATTTGGTGAGCTTGTCAGCAATGTTCAGAGGCACTGTCGGGAGGCAACAAGAAGGGGCATAATTCACAGTAGGACGTTCGACTGCCTTTTCTGACCCCCATAGAAGCGCGCGCACCCAGATTAAGAGTTTTGAGCAGCGTGCAACAATGACCTTCCAGAACCAACCAATGCTGGCGATATTGAGCATGTAGACTGCCATGCAGCTTCTATGTCGAGCTGCTTTCCAAGATCGAATTCAGTGGCGCGACACGCGGGCGAAAGTGCCGCTACGACATTCCACGCTGGCTCTGCCCGAGAATTCGCTCGATTCTCGGAACAAAATCCCAAACGCCCAAATTGAGTCAGCTGTAAGGGATTGATTCCGTTCTGGCTTGGATATGATTTTGACTGGATGTGTCTTTGGACCGAGCGCCGCGCCACACGCGCAACTCAAAAGCAGGACTCCTAATGTGTGGATCAAGTCTTCAAATGTCCGACGTCAGTTCACACGGAGTACGCAGTGACACTGGGTGCTGGTCCAAATGGCAGGGTTTTTCTTCCGAGAGTCACGATAGTTTCTTACCTCTTCAACTTCCCGTCCGGCAGGCAGATGCCTGGGTGCGCATGCACCAATACTTAAGGCGAAAGAGCACGTGCTCAAGGACTGATGGAAGAGCCCCGATAGCCTGCATGATGTAAATGGAATTCCGATCTGGCTTGGGCGCGACGGCACCACGAATGATGCTTCATTGCTGTAACATGATTTCGACGAGGCAAGGCCCATTCATAGTCACGTGCCTCTTAGAAAGAGGTTCCCCCTCAACCTGTTACTCAAATGCATCATCAACTATGATTAGCGTAGCTGACAGAAGAAGCATCGAATGTGCCTTTCCCGAGACCGCTCTTTGAGGAGACGTTGAATGAGCCATAAGGTTAAAACTGCTGCGATACGATTGCTCACAGGGGTCTATTCTATGCTGTAATTGGTTGTTCTTCAAAGGGTCGGTACGCATTTCATGATGCAACTTCCTCGCGACGTTCGAGCCTATTTGTACTGGTGCATCGAGATATACAGCTTTTTGCAAGAACAATTGTCTCGCACCGGACGCAATTGACTCTTGGCTGCTGCAATGATGAGCCGTACGATCCACCTTGCTTGCTGATCTGCACTGCACCGTGACGACAAACATTCCGTTGTCTGCGACCCGTCCATGTGTGTCGAGAACGACCGTGAACTGGCTCGGAACGCCCGTCTACGAAGAAGCGTCTGCCCGTTCAAGCCTGTAGCTCTTCGTACGGCGTGGACCATGACACTCATAACTTCACAATGGCGCCGAAAGTCTCAGTGCTGAGCCCATGGATTGCGGATGTCATCCAAGTGTCACAGAGACATTTTCCAGTTCCAATGACTCCCATGCGGTTAGCTTAACGCGGCCGCTCGCCAGACGGTACGCTACTTCTTTGTCCCATTCGATCCAAAGAACTTGATAGTAATCCTCCATATTGATAGGATCGTCCCGTTCAAACGTTTCCCGCCATGTCTTCGAATGTCGGCGAAATTTATAGATAGCTATGAGCTCGATCTTGCGACCCAGCTGTTCATCGGTGTCACAGTCAGGAAAGCCGTCAAGATATTCTCTCCCATGAAGGTGAAGACATCCCACTTGACGGCCTGATTCTGAGACGAGATCCAGAAGATTTCTGTTGAACCCGTCGCTCGTCTCTGCATCAATCTTTGAGATCTGGCGCTGCGCATAGAGATATCCCCTTTGGGTTTCGCAAAAAAGATATTGCGTCTGATCTGGCATAAACGGCAACGTTGATTCGTCAATGTCTGCGACTGGAAATGGGTAATACCAGGAAGAATATTCACTTCCTTTGACCATATTGCAGTGCTGAAATACAAAGTCACCACAGCCATCGGGGGCAAGACGCGGCTCGTCCTGGAAATGCTCGGCGGACGAGGCGCAGTGCCGCGACCAGCCAGGAGGCATCGGTCGATCAAAGTCCTTGAAAGCGCTTCGATCTTTAAACCAGGTGGACTTGATCTCTCTCCGCGGTGCAGAGACCTCGAGCGAGGGGCCTGTATACCAAGTAGTAATCGGGGTTGTTTCTTCAATGGCTTGTGCCAGCGGATTGATGCCGACTGCTTCCCTGCCCACCTCTATCATGCCCTGCCATCCTATCCACGTCCAAGATGGCAGTGGTGAGTTACATGTCGAAACTGTGCTAGATCTCCCCGAGTGAACGCGGCGTCTTAGGTCGGTATGGCCCCAAAATGGCTGCCACCCGAGGCATCGATCAAACATCATCTCCGGCAGGCCGAAAAGAAAACCGCCAAGAAAAGACCGGCTGAAGATGGACAACATTCCGGAAATCCCCCGGAGAGCGTCCTCGTCATAAGTCAATTCCGATTCGTTGTACCTGGACAAGATATGGCTCAGGGACCCCAAGTCTGGAAAGCCAGCCAGGATCAGACTTGCACGCGTGTCAATATATGGTTGAACTTCGGAGCCAAGCGTCAGCTCTTCGTGCCACACTTTACATTGACACTCCCAATGGAGCTCTTGGCTCCTGAACAGGATTTTTCTCGGGCTCATTCTGAGCTCCTGATAGGTCCAGCCGCGTCGATGATACCGACTCCCACTTGACATATCGAAGATATCTGTATTACGCACAACGATCTTCTCGTCGCCAAATGGAATTACTCGCTGGTTCTGACCTCGTGAGCCCGAGACCTCTTTCAGTCCCAAGAGGCCGTCATGACAGTCGCCGTCGGCTGCGATGATAGTCAAGACTGCATTCGCGTAAATGGCACTCATGCGAAGGATCTCCTCGCTCGTCTCCTGTTGATTGACAGACGAGATGCACAAGGCGTCTACCCACACAAAACGCTCCTCAAGGAGATGGGTTAGTTGAATGGCGTGTCGTAGAGTTGGGGCGAGATGAGCAGATATTGTCGGGTCGTCCAGGATACCGGGTGTCTGAAGCTTCTCAAGCATGGCCAGATCGATGCGCAAAAAGGGCCACTTACTGCCCCTTCTGTAGCTGAGCGCTATGAAGCGATCGCAGTCCGTCCCAGAGACCAGGCATTTTCTGCGCACGTCTACGAGCCATGCCGGTCGGGTTTTCCAGATTTTCATTGGGTTCCCACACGCGGCACCATGAGATTCCAGGCACTGCCTTTTCCACTGTCGAGCGACTGCCAAATCAGCCCAGTCCGGGTCTAATATTGTCCCTTTGCCGAGAGCAGAGGCACCTTGCTCGGCGCGGCGACTGACCAGAAGAAGATTCCAGTAAAGGCCGAGATGTTTTACCGACTGCATCATAGCCATTGCTCCGTGCGCTGGGCCGAAATACATGTCTTGTGCGAAACCCATGTCTTCTGGCTCTTCGTTCGCAAAACTGCTCTCAGAGTTCCGGCAATACGCCTCGAATTCTCGAACAAGGGGTGTGTGTCCGGGACATTCGGAAGCTAGTGCTTCTTGGAAAGTGCCCAAAACGATGGATTCTACCTCACCGACGCCTGCGAGGGCGCGCCATAAATCTTTACATACATGGCAACCATTGTAGCACGCTGGTGTTGTTATCTCGTGCAAGTGCTGCCCTTCGTCTGACTGGGTCATTTTTGCGAATGAGCTCTTGAGTTTCTGGGAGGTGAACTTTGCAGTGTGGCGCCGATGATGATTCTGGTCTCTGGGAAGGATCGTGGCACCTAGAGACTCGCAGATACGACTTTCGCGCGACGAAGTGACGTTGCTCTGAGGGCTGGTTGCTAGACGCCTGCCACGAGAAAGCAACATGCTCGCGACAAAACATCTAGGCAACATCGAGGCTGATATTCTGACATCTGGTGGGCTTAGTCATACGGCTACATGTAAAGGGATGAGTTGGTCAGCTGCAGCCTGCAGCACGCGAAGGCCGGAAGCCAAAGACCCCATTGTTCATTACCTGGCCGTTTCGAGAGGGCAGTACTAACCAGGCATCATTCGTTGATCTATCTTTTCCTCGCACAATTTATTTGAAAGAAATGGCAATCGTGTGTTAGCTGGATCGCAAGTGGAAATCCGGATTGGCCAAGATGCCTACACGTAGCCCCGACCGAGCAAGACAGTACCTGAGGTGTAGCCGACGGGCTGCCTAGGTGGTCGAAGTCTGCTCTTGGCTCTAAACAATCACGGACCGTGCCGCTTCTAAAGTTGACATGCGAACCAAAATTTCATCAGCAGCCCACGCGCCGGATGTCCAGTCATGTCTTGGTCGCTCACGATCTAGAAAGCCTTTGGGTATTGAATGACACGGTTCCTGCATCCGCTAATCAATGCCTGCAAGATTTGCTTCAGGAAGAATCAGAGGTTCACCCATGTGCTCCCGCTATCCGCGCTTTGGAAGGTAAACCTGAGCTACCGTTATCTGCCTAGTGGGCCCGTATGTATGTTGTATGACGCAAAGCATCAAGGCGTTTATATCCTTAAGACGTCGCAGTATCCGATCGCCGAGCAGTCATATGCGCAAGAGCGTCTTTGGTTCCTGTAAAAACTTCCCCCTTGGGGATCGTGGGTCTCCATACCGTTCGCTGTACGAATTCAAGGACCGCTGCAGCTCGATTCGCTACGCGCCGCCCTACTCGCTCTAGAGACACGCTATGAGACGCTGCGCATGACTTTTGGCTCTATCGACGGTATGAGTGTACCGCGAGTCCATGACTTCCAGCAGAAAGAATTGAGAACTGTCAATGTAACGTCGAGCCTTAAGGCGGACTTGATGCGTGAACTGCGAAAACACCAGATAACTCCATTTCGATCGGAGACGGAGCCGGATTGGAGGGTGACTCTGTTCCAATGTAACAAAGACGATCATGTCTAATTAACTGTCATACATTATGTTTCGTACGTTTGCTAGTCCTATGATGTGCTGGGAAAGGAACTGAGCGCATATTACTCCGCTACTATCTAAGGTCTGATTCCTACTACTCCACTAGCGCCTCTTCCTATTCAATATCCCGATTACTCCGTGTGGGAAAGAAACAAAAATGCATCAACGCCAGCTTGAATACTGGACTGCGCAGCTCAAGACCAGCCGACCGGCTGAGCTATTTTGTGACAAGTCACGGCCGGCCACACTTTCAAGCACTGCTGACGTGCAAGAGCTCAGACCCGAGGGCGACATTTACAATAAACTCCAGGCATTTTGCTGAAAATGAGAGGTCACTCCCTTTATGGTGCTACTTGCCGTCTTTTGCGCGGCGCATTTCCGTCTCACGGGCGCTAAAGATGCGATAATCAGTGTCGCGAATGCCAATTATTATCGGCAGGGACTCAAAGACACGATCGGCTTTTAGAATAATCTACAGTACATTTGCAGCGGCCTTGACGATGATTCATTCGAGGACCTAGTCGACCAAGTTCATGAACAGATAATGGCTGCCTTCAATAACCAAGACGTGCCCTTTGACCGATTTGTCTTAGAGCTATAGCTTGAGAGGTATCCATCACATTATCCGCTCGTGCAAATAGCTTTTATTGTCCATTTCCAGCGCGACTTCGGGGATCCAACACTTGAGGCGGCATAGACGGAGCAAGTCCCCTGGCCAGACACCTCCAGATTCAATCTCGAGTTCCATTTCTACCAGGAGGATAGTGCGTTCAGGGGCGAGTTGCTATTCGCAGCGGAGCTGTTCGAGCCCGCAGCCATCCGTAACATGCTGTCCATCTTCCACCGGTTGCTGCAGGAAGGACTCGCAGCACCATCATCGCCCGTCGCGCGTCTGCCCTTGATGGCGAGAGAAGAGTACAGCGCATTGTGTGGCATGGGTCTTATCCATGTCGACCGGACCGACTACCCTAAGCAATCAAGCATCATCGATGTTTTCCGCCATTAAGCCGCATCCAAACCAGGCCATACGGCAGTCAGAGACGGTTCCGAGAAGCTTACTTATGCGCAGCTGGATCAACGATTCGACCTGCTGGCTAGATGGCTGGCAAAACGAGCCTATGCGGCGGAGACATTAATCCCGGTCTTCGCAAATGGATGCTGCGCGACGATCGTTGCATTTCTAGGCACCCTCAAAGCGAACCTAGCTTACCTGCCGCTCGATACCAGGGCTCCCGTCTCGCGTTTGACACAGATTTTGACGTGCGTTCCGGGCGGCAAGCTCATCTTGGTGATTACCCGTTGAAAAGACAGCAACTCGTCGTCATCACAAGAGGATTGGATTTTGCTATCTTGAAGGGTCGCGCAACAGTTCAAATACTTGAGTATCGCCGTAACTATCAGTATCAACATCATTGTATAAATACATTGTTCGACATCTCATAGGAGACAAAGTCAAGGACTGCGAAATTATCGAAGAAGACATCAAACGTTTTAGAGCGTAGGAGAAAGAGACAATGAAACAACCATAGAACCAGTTCGGGGTATCATCCGGCCAAAATCCATGAGAATCAATACAGCTTGCTCTTTGTTTCGAATATGGATATCAAGGAGAGTATGAACGGAGCCATAATGTATGACTCCAAGTCCGAAAAAACAGAGCCGATGGTTGGGGAGAGGCAGAAAGGGAACGAGAAAGAAACTAAAAAGATGGGCAAGCATAGAGCAACATGAATAAGATTGTCGTGCATCAGAAAGCGGCGGAGAAAACATTGCTGTTGCTGCTGTTGTTTTGCGAGGTTGTCATTCTTAAAAGACACTCGAGTGGATTGTCTAACACGACGACGGTTGTCGTGCGGCTTTGGCTCGAGTCCGGCCCCTGCGTTTGGCATATATCAATCCGCAGACGTTGCAAAGCGTCCCAGGACCAGCCGGACCATTGCGCCACTTAGGGGTGTGGTGTGTGAGACATGTGCGACAGCTGAGACTGCGCTGTCTCTTTGTTATAACACCATGTTGAATGTGCGTAAGATCGTAGCTTCTCCTCCGCGTCGGCGCGGCTCTGTGGTGGGGAAAGTGCTGATGCTCCGGAGAGCTGAGAGGGCATTCGTGAAAGCTCTCGATGGATGCCGCGGTCTCAATTTTTGCCGCGGCAGCAGGTTGGCTTCGAAGCGAAAATATTTTGTCGACATTGGTGCCAATGTTTTGCGACAGCTCTAGAATGGCGTGCAGCTCGTCTTCGCTCACTTTTTCCCCCGTTGCATCATTTTCGACTGGAAAATGATCGATATGCCATGCTAACAAGCCGACGTCGAGCTTGATCTAAGCGTAGGTGGTCAGTTCAGCTGAACATGAAGCAAGAACGTAAATTCGAAAGGAAAATGAAGAAAAAAAAAGGGAAAATCCCCCCAATGGCGGGAGGAAGTCATATTGATCCGTGCTAGTGACATACTGTATCGAAGCTTTCGCCTAGCCGCAAGGCGTTCAATGACACCTTTGCGCCATGTGTGCCGTGACAGTCGTGTCGCCGCAGCGGGACCTCATGGCCTTCAAGATTTCCTGGATGGAATAGGACATGACCTCCGCCGACGGCCTCGGAGGCAACAATAGACATAAAGGGGTTATGGGTTGGCAAGTAAGCCCAAGCAGAATTGCAGAGTATTTTGAGGGTGCTATCAGTGAATTGTGATGATTCTTGCGAAGACAAAGACAGATTGAAGGTCGAGGAAGAATGGAAGAATGAATCGAGGGTCTATGCCAAAGGTGGGGAAGCGGGTCGAGTGCGCATCAATTTGGCTGTGACTGTTGAGAGTGGCGAAAGCTCGTCCCGTAAGGAGCAGGCTGGCGCCGCAATTGCCAATATCTGGAGTGGCGGGCTTGTTTGGCGGCGCGAAAAGGCAGACAGTGGATTCGCTGCAACGGTGCGATGAGATGATGGTGCGATCGTATTCTTCATTTACGAAGTAGATTACCCCGTGTTGAGAATGGGAAAATCCAAAGGTCGATTTCTGATAAATTGCGCAATGAGGGATGAGCGAAACTGCCAAGGTCATGTGGGAACCGACCGAGCGTGGCGGGAAGGGGATCAACCCCCAGAAGCAGAGGACGGGGGACCCTGGGAAAAAAAGCCTCGGGCAAAGCGGGGTGGGGAGGGGTCTGGCTTTCGTCGGATTGCGAAAACTGCAACAAACGTGGACAGAGTCGCCGCGCAATGCCTCAAAGCAGTGTAGTTGCCTCGAGAAGGCTGCGGACCACCGCGAGACGCCATGGGGTGTACTGACAGAAGAAGCGTAAAAGTGGCGTTCTGCTGCCTAGGTAGTTGGGCGTTGGAAGAGCTTGGGTCGAAACCGTGGCTGCACTCTTCAGTTACGATAGGTCCATAGCCAGGAGTAGCGTGAGCTAGCCATCCATTGGAGTGTCGCGGCGTAAAGCTGAGACTAGCTCGACTGGTCTTCTTACCGGAGGCCGCGGCCGTGTTTCCTGGAATTGTTTTTTTCCACTTCATCGTCCCAAGTCAAAGCTTGTGCATATCGAAGATCCATTTGGGGAACACCTCACCCTGGAGGCTATCCAACATCTGCGGAGCCTTTCCCGGGCCTTCTGGTGATACCCTCCAATGTATTTGGTGCCCCCCCTTCGCGGACCGATTGATTGCCAGTGTGAGAAAGCCGGCCCTCTTGCTATGATTGCCTCCCCCCACCTCCCTATGCTCTGGGACGCCTCCAGGTCAGGTTCAAGCTTGTTAGAAGCATTGCCCTCGTTAAGCGCTTACTCCATGGACGCTACCGTGTTAATGATGCTATAATATCACAGGCTTCACCGACACCAAGTCCTCGACAACGTAGCAGAGTTTGTTCTATGTTCATTCCCGTTCAACCTACCTACGAAGTCGGATGTAGGACCGGGAGCAGAGGTGACGGAAAGAGGCCGAACCGCTTTGAGCTCGGATGTGACGTGATGCCACCTTGTATTTACTTTTCCGGCTGACCAAGGCACCAGAAAAGCAAGTGCCCATGCTTGACAAGCCTCATCTTTTTGGCTTGTTCGGCACAGACTTACAGGAACGTTTGAAAGGCAATCTGGGTACTGGTCATTGCTTTTGTGATGTCTCACCCACCTTCTTGGTGTGGCCATGTGCATCATGTAACGGCATCGGGTGGGCAATCGTGTCAGACTCAAACTCGCTAGCCTGGGAACGACAGCGCACACAATACTAATTTTGTAGACACGTTGTCGAGGACGTCGGCTCCAAGAGCCGAGGTGGGCGGTTGGCGTTCGCTCGACGCGATTGCGAACTTCGAGAAACATACGTGGCGTACTGCGACCTCTCAAGGTGCGCACACTTTGATCACATTGACAGACGCCGGGCGGCGCAGAAGTCGTAGCCTTGCATTTTTACACAATTAGCTATTGCAAGTGCTAGACGAGAAAGTAGTCTTTCACATGCTTGCTTGGTCAATCCCAGGTCTATCAGTTCTCGCAAAGTCAACTAATACATGAATCAGCAGACAAGCAAGTGTGCTCATGCCAAATGCTTGACATCAGACTCCCGAATCCTGCTTGACTCGATGAGTTTTTTGACCTCACTTTCCCAAACCGCTTTGATCTCTCCGGCGACAGCAAGTCCATTGAGTCTGCCAGCCAGCGCAGCGATTTCGTCGGCGTCAAACTTGGCTTGAACGAGCTCCACCTCTCCCAAGACTGCATCAATTTGGGAGGGGGACGCCTCGGCGCCCGAGCTGAAATAGTTGGCTTCCTTGACAGAGCTCTTGAGCACGCGCTTGTTCTTCTTAATAGCATTCTTGGCTGCTTCCTTGGCTTTCTTTGCAGTCTCGCGATCAGCCTTAGCAGCAGCTTCTGCACCAGCTTTAGCCTGCTCTTCGGCTTCCTTCTTTGCCTTGGCTTCTTCCGCAGCCTTCTTTTCGGCGGCCTCTTTTTCATTGCGCTTCTTGTTCTTGGCTGCATTCGCTTCCTGTCTGAACCTTTTGATACGTTCGTCTCCTGCAGATGCTTCGTCTAGCAATTTGCGAAGTCGGGAATTGTCCTCCGCTTTCTTCTTCTTGCGCGCATTGGCGTTTTTTCTCTCAACGTGACGCTTCTGGTCGCGATTCTCGTTGTCGTCAGGGACATCTTCATCAAGATACTCGAAGCTGCGCCAGCTGTCGAAGTTGTACCAAAAGTTGTAAAAATCCTCAACCTGCTCCTTACCAGCATCTGCACTACCAAAAGGAGGAACCGGATGGATTTTGGAGAATCGGGCCTCGGATTTGAAAACCTTGCCCCAAAGTTTGTAAAAATCACCCTTTTGCACTTGTTTCTTTGTAGGTGGCTCTACGTCGGCTTCTTCGTCGACGGAGTCATATTGGCGACGCTTGACAGGGTCAAGAAGCACTTCAGTGGCTTTTTGAATGCACTTGAAGAATTGATCATCCTCTGTGCGGCCTTGGGCTGCCTTTTTGTCTGGATGATGCTTCAGAACCTTCTTGCGGTGGGCCTTCTTAATCTGTTCTTCAGTGGCCTTCCACCGATATTTGGAGATGCCGAGCACTTTGTAGTGATCTTGACTCTGGACGTCAAGCAACAACCATCAGCATGAGTCCACGTGTCTCTACAGTGACATCGAAGAAAAGGGGGTTGTCGTACCTTCCAGTCTTTGGCCTCGCGCTGCAGTATCATCGGATCTTCGGGCTCGCTCTCGTCACTTTGATCTCCATCTTCAATCTTCTTCGCGACCTCTTGGGCTTGTATACGATCATCTTCGGAAAATGTACGTTTGTGGCGAGCTCGACGGGCGTGAGCAAGAAAATGAGGGCCGACAGGCTCAATGCAGCGCTGAACAGCTCCGGAGAGTTGGCCGATCGCCTTGAAGTCTTTCTCCCCATGCCATTCGGTGGGTACTGGAAGCAGAGGAAGCTCTGCGATGTGATGTTGAGTTGCCATCTCTTCGACGAAATGGGCCTCTAGTATTACGCAACAGCATCCCAAAACTTTCACCAAGGCCTTGCATGTTATCGTCGGGATAGAAAAGCAATTTTTTTAAACCCCGCTATTAGATACGGTATGATTGGCTGAGACGATCTGGGCTAGCGCGCATCGGGAGCTGGAAACATGCAGACTGGGCGGCTCCGTGTAGGCTAAGATTTTGGCCAAAGGCCAACACAACAGCTTCCAATGACTGCGACAAAGGTACCGAGAAGCTTAGGAGATCCCCTCTTGCACATTGTTCACCTCTTTTTAACATGCATAATTACGCAGGTATATAGAAGCTTGTGGCGCGCGACCCGAATCGCTTTCCAAGGTGCGCTTTCCTCGAAAGCTTGAAGTTGCCTTTTGTAACAGTCCTAGGCGATGCGCCCGTCCTTGCAGCGGCTCGACAGAGGATACGCCAGGAATTCGAAAAGAATGCCTCGATGACCCCTTCAGATAAGGCTACCGCGGAAGCAATTCGTCACGCTCAAGAGGTGTCCAAGTTTCTGCGATCGAATCTTGTTCAAGGAACGAAAGTAGATGGGGACGATAATCGGTATAGTAAGCAGAACAACACAGCTGTCCTCAGTTTGTCTCGTTGTACACAAACTACGGATGAGCTAACATGCTAGAAAGAGCTCAGAATTCATTCGGACACTGAAAGAGGTGACAACGAGAGTATCAAAGTCACGTCGAGCACAACTGGCGCCGGCTGCTGCGGTGCCAAGGGGGCATGATATGACGGATCAAAGCGCGTGACGAAATGTCTTGGCAACATTACTCCAAAGATAACTTCGCGGATGTACGGTCATCCGAACAAACAAAGGGGAGGGAAAGGTGAGGGTATCAAATTGCGACTATCTGGTGCCCATACTGAGATACAACCTACTATGAGCATGCAAAGCGAGTCCATGCTGGCAGATTGCCGCTCGATCAATCTCCAGAGAGACTCGCGTAGACAGTACTGTCGTCTGCGCCCGGAGGCGCTGCGACGGCAGGAATGGGCCTGGCGTTTTCTCCTTGAGACCCTATCGAACTCTCAGATCCGAGCTGCCGTGAACTCCCGGGCACGCCCGTTCGCGCGTCACGGAGCATCTGCCCCCTTTCCTCCTTGTTCATAGTGCCGATGGCCTTAGGTTGCCCCCATCGAACGCGCAAAGGACAGCCGTTGATCAAAGCCCGGCCTTGGCAGGCGGCGGCTGCTCGTTCGGCTGCTTGTCGATTATCATAATTAATAAATGCACAATGAGACATGTGCGAGCATACTAGACTCTTGATTTTGCCGTGCTCCTTGAAAAATTCGCGCAACTTATATTCGGGCAAGTCGTCTTCGATGCCGGTGACAAAGAGAGACATGATGTTCTTGTCCGCAGGCGGCAACCAGTCTTGAGGACCTGGAGGCAGGTTTGCCACGCTCGGAAATGGCCGTCGATTCCGTCCTTGTCGATGTTTGCCATCAAATGATGCCGCAGCTCTGATATCCCGACTTCGAATTGGACCTGGACCACCCTGTCCAGATCCGACAAGCACGCTGCTATTGCCACTACTCGTCGACATTTGAGACTCGTTGACAGCCCTACCTTTTCGAAAGTAGGGTTTGCTGTGAGCTAGTCGATGAAGTAATTCTCGCGCCTTATCGTCCGTTTTTTCATATTCTTCAACGCCGACTTTGCCTTCTTCAATGAGCCGATCGTTGTTCTGTGCAAAATATTCGCGATTGATATCAGAATTCGGACCAGGAGCAACCATTTTCAGTGCAGCATCGCGAATAGCTATCGGTAGACCAAATGACAAATCAAGCATGCAGCCTTGGCAACAATTCTTGAGTCTGGCACAGGTCAAGCAAATATTCGTCTTCGTTTTTCGGCCGTGAGCCCGATCGGCGCCATTCCAACTGAAGACGGTGAATGGTCTTGTACACTATCCGCGGTCAGTTTTCTGCTGGAAATCAGTCATGCTTCTTTGGAGCAAAAAGAATTACATACCAATTTACACTCTGCGCCATAATCCTCTTTGAGCATTTTGACGTAGGGATTGTCGGGGAGACAGTTTTCACAGACGGAAGGAAAGTCTGTGCTCTCCCATCCTGAACGGTTCAGATCTTGTTTAATCTGCGGCGGCATCGCGACGAAATATCAACGTCGAACCTGCGGAGTCGACGTGCGGTCAAAGTTCTCCTGATCGCTCGACGTCCAGCAATTGCAAGGATGTAGGCATCGATGCGAGACTGTCACCAATCGAATGCACGAAAGAAAAGAAATATTCGGGTGGGGCCCTTCTGCTCATCTCTACCGACTTCATGCATGACTAATCCTGCCACAAGGCTGTGGCAGTGCGCTGTGGCTGCTGCGGCGGTGTCGCTGTCCCTCCGGCAGGTTGGGCGCTCTGACTCCGCTCTGCAATAATAAACAGTCATGATTAAAGGAAACGTGCTCGGATTCGTATTCGTACCCTATCCAAGGCTCAAGGCACATGACACTAGCATGTGGACACACCGCTTACTACTTTCGTGCTCGGGCATGGGCATATCAAGTGCATATGGCGCGAAAGCGAATGCGCGTAGAAGATTTCCAGCGGTTGCCCAATGAGGGCCCCCGAATCCTGGTCAGGGGGAATGGGCGAAAAGAGTATTCAAGCAGCAACCGCCACCACATCGCCAAAAATTCGCATCACTCCAACGACTTCTAAATCAAGGTTACTGTCTTCCGTTCGTCTCGATACGGCTTGCCCAATTGGTTCTTCTTCGACATCAAAACCAGGTTTTCTTCTGCCTTCCAGCCATGGTGGCCTCTGATACGCGCCTCGAGCGCGAGGACCACGCTCGTGATGCCGCCTTCAATAAAGCTTTGCATGGCAAGTCAGCGCAGGCTCGCGGCGGCATCGCTGCAATGTTTTCGAAGGATCACGATGCCAAGAAGGCCGCTGTCGAGGAATATTTCAAACACTGGGACGATAAGCCTGCCGAAAAGGAGACTGCCGAAGAGCGCGTCGTACGTACACTTCCATTCGACACTGCCATCGTTCCCTTCCAACTAATCATTTCACATCTCCCCAGACTCGTACAGCGGAGTACGCGACTTTGACAAGACAGTAAGGAGTTAATTGGAAATCCGATTGGCTGTGATCAGAACTAAAGCATACTTTCTATCAGCTACTACAATTTGGCTACCGATCTCTACGAGTACGGATGGGGTCAATCGTTTCATTTTTGTCGCTTCTCCCGGGGCGAGCCATTTTATCAAGCCATTGCCCGGCACGAGCATTATCTTGCTCACAGCATGGGTATACAAGAGGGTATGAAAGTTCTTGACGTGGGCTGTGGTGTCGGTGGTCCGGCACGCGAAATAGCGAAGTTCACTGGCGCTCATATTACGGGCTTGAACAACAACGACTATCAGATCGATCGAGCGACTCAATACGCTTTGAAAGAAGACCTGTCCAATCAGCTTGAATTTGTAAAAGGCGACTTCATGGTTAGTCAGTCAGGGAAATGAGCGGTCTGTACGGCGAAAACTGACCGCGTCTTTTAAAGCAAATGTCGTTTGCCCCAGAGTCGTTCGACGCCGTTTACGCGATCGAGGCTACTGTTCATGCACCGACTCTGGAGGGAATATACAGCCAGATATACCGTGTCCTCAAACCAGGAGGTGTATTTGGTGTCTACGAGTGGCTCATGACTGACCAGTACGACAACGAAGATCTTCACCACCGCGAAATTAGACTCGGCATTGAACAAGGGGACGGAATCTCAAACATGTGCAAAGTGTCGGAAGCCCTGGATGCCATGAAAGCTGCCGGGTTCGAGCTGCTAAGGGCTGAGGACCTGGCAGATCGCCCTGACGCACTCCCGTGGTATTGGCCACTGAGCGGAGAGCTTCGCTACATCCAGGCACTAGGCGATATCTTTACGCTTGTGCGCATGACCCGCTGGGGCAGAACAATTGCTCATGGCCTAGTTGGTGTTCTTGAGACTCTTCGCCTGGCCCCCGCCGGCACCAAGAAGACGGCTGACAGTTTGGCTCATGCAGCTGACTGCTTGGTCGCGGGTGGTCGCGAGAAACTTTTCACTCCTATGTACTTGATGATAGGACGTAAGCCCAGCCATAAGCCATAGCATCGCACGTATGACCCAATGTATTACGCGGAAGAAGGCTCCAGAGGGAAGAGCATTAACGGATGTTTGAAGCAAGGCAGATGAAAATGAAAATAAACATGTACAAAGAAGCAGTTGTCCATTGGCTTATGAGTATCGTCGTTGAATGCTGCGATTTGTGGTTTACGTAGATCGAGATGGTAGTACGCAGATACTAAACTCGAACACAATTTGCAGTGAGGACGGGGAGCATCATGACCTCCCCATTGATGTTTGTCACGGACGCTCCAACGTCGCAGGTTGCAAGACACGGCTCTGACAAGTGTTCTCAGGGCCGATCAGACGTAGGTTTCGGCCTTGAAGACTGTTCATGTCGAAACGGCGCATGGCCCAGCAAGCTGCAGTGCCTATAACTTCACTTGTGCGTAGTGCGGCCAGACTAGGAAACGGAAGCGAGTGCATTGGCAGATGTATACAAAAAGTCGACCCTCGGCACAAGGTTGGAGTAGATGAACTCGCCTTCACCAGCACGCTACGGCCGGGTCTCTGAGCACCGGACAATCAGTGCAGCAGAATTTGTTCAGAAAGCCTCTCCATCTCATAGCGAGCGGTAGCAAGGACGGAGTGATACCACCGAGCTGCAATCAAGCCCAATGAGGGGTTTGGGTGCGTTCGCGAGGGCATGGTCGTTCAAGCTGCGCGGCAGCGTTCTCGTTCGCTGCCACGACTTGTGCGCCGGCAGGAATGTCAATTCTACATACATATCTGTCAGTTTGTGTGAAAGAGCAATTGTTCAGCGGGGTTACTCGCCTGGTAGCAACAGAACTCCGTTGACCTCCCAGAACACGGAAATGTGCTGCACATCAATTTGACGGGCGGCCCACCCGTTTCTTTCCGATCGGTCTCCATCCAGTGGAGAATTCGATCTTGCATTTTCGCGGAAAATGATGCTACCCAAACGCCTTTGCACTCGTAGCTTAATTCGCAGCGATGATCTCTTTTGTAGTCTTTGAACAAATCTAGGGAAGTTTGGACCTTTGACGCGTTTGAGAGCGCACTGACCTCCGCGTCGTTTTCCAGAGAATTCGCCTGAACTCATGTTCAATCACCCTGCAGAAGGCAAAGTCATCAGGAAAGTAACTTACCCCAGCCAGGCTAATCAATAGTCCAAGGACTGCTCTGAAGACGTTGAGATGCATATTGTGCGTGGCCCGAAAAAGCCTGTGCACCTCCTGAGTGAGGTTTCCGAGGCGTGTGGAGATCAACCCAACTCTGTACTCCGTACTCCAGGAAGAATTCACAGTCCCTCGCCCTGTATATGCGGCTGCAACATATATGAACGTTGAGACCGACCATGGACTTGTGGATTGTATCTGAACCAGGCCTTTCCATTATCAGTCCCAATTTCCGTGACTCAGCCTGGGCATTCGGGCCGAGCCTGCGAATACGAAGCAAGTTCAAATTGCCAATTTCGAAACGTTCAATCTTTGCCACGGCGCGAGGCAACCTCGGCATTTGTAATTGCGTACTCGTGCCACGCCCCAACATCAATGTTGGTGCTTGTTACGTGCTGGTTCTTTCTTGTTTTCTGGTGGATTCGTCACAGTTAAGTGGAATCTATGTTAATTTTAGAGTGTAATATTCCTAGTTAGTTGTTGTCCTCTGCTATCTAGTTAGGTGTTTTTGCCCTTATATATGTTGAATCCATCATGCTGTCTGCTGGACCGACCGTGTCGGATCCGACCCTTCTTGTGGCATCCCAAAACGGCCACCTAGGGTTTTCTAAAAGTTTTTAGGTAGAAAGTAAAAAATCAAAATATAAACAAAAACCTTAAGAAGTTATGTTAATTAGGGGCATTTTTTATATTTAATATATTTAGTCCATAGATCTCTATGGGTGGCCGTTGGGGTGATGTAGCCGTTCAGCGTGGCGCGAATACTTGGGTGCTACCAAGCCACAAGGAGGCAAAGAGAGCTCGTGACTGGGTGATTTGGTGATGAAGGAATGGGTGCTGCTCCACGAAGAGCGACTCCATTCAGCCTGCCGCTATTTTGCCCGTGTGAGTGACCTACCCGATACGACGAGCATTCGAGCGCTACGTATAGTACGTATGTATTCTTCTTCCCAAATAGACAACATTTCACCATGTTCGCTCACAAGCAGTGCTAGAGTGTCGAGTGAGACCTCAAATCGTCTTCTTGTTGCTCGGCTACAGACGAGACCACACGCAAGCCTTGAACTACGTGGGCACGACATTATTGCGTTCAACCATAGGCAAACATCAATGTAGCAGGACGGCAATGCCCCTTCACTCAATCGAATATGAAAGGTTTGTTGTCAAGCTAAGACGACATATGATGCTACATTCAGGAGAGACCTAATTGACGGTATTTGAGAGGGAAGCATTCGGGTCAGTCTGCTACGCAAACTACCTTAACCGACGTAAAACAGCCACCTGATCGGTTCGGCGAAGTCAATGGAATTTGGATAGCTCAGACGCTCGTGTCTCCATCTTATCATCCTGACGTCTATATCCATCACCAACACCTTTCTTTTCATGACGAACATGACGAAACGCGATCACTTGGGCAGTTCATTAGATGAACTAAAGTTCTTGTCAGCTTCAGCCATCAAATGTACTCCGACGTCCGAGCCAGTAACTCACAACCAATTGTCCATTTTGATTGCCAAGACGATCGTTCAGGTCAATTCCCTGCCGTCCGCGGGGTTCCCCATCGACAGTGGCTAACTCAGCTGATAGCGTGCTGCCATCAAGGCGAATCTCTGAAGCAGTCTCGCTGAAATCTGAAAGAGTTCATGCTCTCATCAGTCTGATGTTGCGAGTGAACCCACCATCGTGGGGTCCATAATGTTGAAGGGTCATTTTCACGAGGCGCAGGCCAAGCTAATGGGGCGGTGTTATCTTGAAGGAGAAAAAGAGAAACATGTCCCACTTACTGACACCCTCCCACTGGAACCAGCCATCACTGTTTCCAATGAACTCGTTCAGGTCGATTTGCGACCACACATACTCGTCATCTCCATTTTCAGCCCGACATTTAGCATGTAGAATGTGGCCATCCTCCAGCCACCACTCTCTCGAGCTCTCGGCGAAAGACATCTTTTTTTTTTGGGATAAGATGATTGAATGTCAAGCGAAGAGTGTCAGAAGATGAAATGATGGGCAGAAGCTTACTACTACCCCTCCAGTAGGTCGGGGTTCATGCGCTTATATGTCAAAAAGGAACCATGTACGTCTTGGCCTTTTTGGCTATGCGTTGAGCGAATTTTGATGCGTCACTCTCGAAATTACCTCTTTCATGTCCGGGAACACAGTCCGGGAACACAATCCATGGGGTTTGGGGCGCTGCCATTCGACGAGCTATTGCGCAGAGCCGTCCATCAGTGGGTAAATGCGTGGCTTTGTGCCACTGTTCGCGAATGAGGTGACTTGTCCAAGCTTGGCCTGCTTACAACGTGCTGTTTAGTGACGAATATGTGATGCGGGATTCAGGTAGCCAAGCGTCGATACGTGTCCGGTACAACGTAGTGTTCCATTGCTGCCCGAAGCAGGGTATCCATTGGCAATAAAAGCACAAGGCTTCTTGGCATTCCGGAGCAACCGCTGCGGGCCGTGCCATACGGAGATCCCGGATTCTTTGTGATTCTGGAGTTTGGTGGCCTTTGATGACGTCGATGAAACACGCGCCGGGAGCACTGCCACACCACCATCTCGACCGTGCGGACCGTGTTTGTACGCGGATGCCATCCGGCTTGCGAGACTGTTCTCTCTCAATAATGAATGAAAGAAAAGGCCTTGAACTATTTGGTGTCCGGAGCGAGAACATTCAAAGAGAGAGAGAGAGAGAGATAGAGAAAGAGCGCGCGCTAAGGGTGTCATTTTTGGCCACGTCACTTGATCGATTGATGGCACAATGCAAGTCGACATTTTTGTTTTCAAGGAGCACGTCTTTCTCCACTGTCTTATCGTCACACAAGCAGACGTCCTGTGTGGCCCAATGAGCGGCACGGTTCGTGTGCCGAAGCGGACCAGATGTGGCTATGTTGCAGGACAATTACGTAGCATGTAAGCGTGCTCAAGCTGACGCTGCACTCGTTTGCTTGGCAAATGTACAGACCAGTTGGCGGCGAAATACGTGGCCACAAAAGAGCACCTGCACAGCCCGGTCCATGCAACAATGAGAGGTGATGTTCTTGCTGCCTTGATGTAGAGAAAGACGAAAACGTCTGCTGTGTATGTCCACTTTTGCCGAGCTCTACCAATTCAACAGGTGCCCCTCACATGCGTCAAAGCGCCTCTTTGTCCAGCGATTGCCCCAGCACCATGGCATGATATAGACCCTGCTTACTTAGCAGGTCATTGTGAGTTCCTGCTTCAGCTATCTTGCCGTTGTCGAAGACAAATATGATATCGGCGTCTCGAATAGTGCTGAGTCGGTGCGCGACCGCAATGGTCGTCCTTCCCGCGGCTGCATTGTCTAATGCCTCCTTAACTACCTTTTCTGACTCGCTGTCAAGCGCACTTGTAGCCTCGTCGAGAAGTAACAGCTTCGGCTTGCGTATGAGTGCTCGAGCAATTGCAACGCGCTGCTTCTGACCACCTGACAGCGAAAGTCCTTGATTGCCGCACCGAGTGTTGAGTCCTTCGGGAAGAGAAGAGATAAAGTCCCAGATGTTAGCGCTCTTGCACGCCTGGCATATCTGTGACTCTTCGGGTTCATTAGTCTCTATGCCCAGCGAGATGTTATCTCGAATCGATCCTTGGTAGAGAACAGGCTCCTGCTGCACGAGTGCAATATCTTTGCGATGTTCTTGATGGCCGACTGTCCTGATATCCTGATTATTGGCTCGAACGCTGCCGCTCGTTGGGTCATAGAAGCGTTCGAGCAACGCCATCATCGTCGACTTTCCACAACCAGAGGCGCCAACGAAAGCAACCTTAGTACCGGGCTTGACATCCGTGCTGATCTCTCGTAGCACCTTTTTATTCGGCCGAAGGGGATATGAGAATTCTACCTTGTCAAAGACAATGCCAGTGGCCTTCTCTGATGTTGCCAGTTCAGAGGCATTTATCGGGGTAGACTCGCCATCGTCCTGGGTATCACCGTCGAACAATGTGAGGTCTCGACGCAGTCGCAAAATGTAGTTAATCGCCGTTCCGGCCTTTGTCACACTCGTTGAATATTGGAACAGGATTGCGGCTGCCTCACCCGAGAAAACAATCGAGAGATAGACAATGTAGAATTGACTCGACGTGTACTCCCCAGTGGCCATGAGCTTGCCGCCATACCAGAACCCAAGACCCATGGCAAGCAGCGAAATCGACTGACTGAGTGAATAGAACATCATTTTGTAGCTGAGATTGCCGATGGCTTCGCGCGCAAGGCCCCGAAGCTTATCACCATACACATGAATGGTCTTTTCCTCCATCGAGAAGGAAGATATGGTGCGAATGCCCATCACAGCTTCGGCGGCCACAGCGCTGCTTTCTGCGAAACGCCCGACCGTATCTTCTTCGAATTTAGACTCCAGTCGGATGCGTGCGTAGCCTGATCCGACAATGAAAGGCAATCCCCCAAAGGTAAGTACAAGTCCCAATTTCCATCCGTAAGCGATGGCAAGAATGCAGCTGGAGACGACATTTACAGAGGAAATAATCATGAGCGAGATATTGACAGAGAGAAGCTCTTGAAGACTGCTTGGCTCGGATGCAAGCCTCGAAACGAGCGCGCCGGTCCCATTTTCGGGCTGGTCGAAAAATGCCATGTCCTGTCGAAGGGCATTGTTGAAAATCTCGGAACGATAAAATTTCATCACCGTCTTGTCGTGTTCTCGTCAGCGTTGCTCCCCCCAAGCTCACACAACTCAAGGCCTGTAACAAACGCACCTGAGCGACAATGTTCGAAAGCCAACCAATGATGGCGTACAATACCAGATTACCCAGTGCAACCACGAAGAACATCAAGGAAAAGAAGTTGCCGGCTTGGACGTCAATCGTTTCGAAAGTTTGCAACGTTTTAGAAAGTAATACTGCCAGAATGGGATACGTGACGCCTGTTTCCAAAAAATTAGTGAACGGGCAAGCGAGATCCTTTCCCTTTCTACGAAAAGGAAGGGGAAGGGAGGCTGGAAATGGTGTCTTACCACCACCCAGACAGCACAACAGACTGACAAGTCCGTGCCATCTCAGGGCCCGTTGATCCTTCATGATCAAGTAAAGTCCCCCGAAGAAGCCACATACCTCACGATGTCTTTCGCTTGTCTGAATTACATCGCCTCCACTCCTGTCGACCGTCGGCTCTTTGACAATCTCCCGAACACTGCCGTCGCTGCTCAATTTTTCGTCAGGTTCGAATGAGTCGTGTCTTCTGCCAAGGTCTTGAGCTTGGACAAGCCGAAAATAGGCTCCTTCGCGCCTCATCAGCTCATGATGACTGCCGCTTTCTGTGATGTTCCCCTTAGACATCACCACGATACGGTCGGCGTCCTTGACAGTTGACAATCTGTGGGCGATCACGACCGTGGTGCGGCCTTTGGCTATATTGCGCAGGGCAGCTTGAACTACCCGTTCCGCTTCGGGATCCAGTGCGCTGGTTGCTTCGTCCAACAGTAGGACTTTTGGATCTGATATGATGCTACGTGCAATCACAATGCGCTGCTTCTGGCCGCCGGACAATGACGCGCCGCGTTCCCCAATCCAGGTTTGGTAGGCGCTTGGAAGATCTTGTATGAAGTCATGGGCGAAAGCAGCTTTGCAAGCTTTCCTGACAAGTTGCTCTTTCTCATCGTCAGGGAGGGTTTCGTCTTTTGTGCCGCAAAGGCCGTCAACGACATTCTGGTACACGGTGCCGCTGAACAAAATTGGCTCTTGTTGCACGAGGCGAATGTTCGTTCTGAGCCATCTGAGATTGATGTCGCGTAGTTGATGACCATCCAGCCTGATTTCTCCAGCTGAAGACTCGTACCAACGCTCCAGAAGACCGAAGATTGTACTCTTCCCCGAGCCACTGGCACCGACGAGAGCTATCGTCTTGCCTGACGGTATTTCAAGGTCAAAGCCTTGGAGAACAGGGATTGTAGGTCGCGTAGGATACGAGAACTGTATCCCGCGCATTTGGATGTTGCCTTGGAAATTTGGTATGTCTTTTCCTGTTCCTGAGAGCGGATCAACCGCAGATTCCTTGTCGATGATGGAGAACAAGTCCTGAGCGGCTGCTATAGCTTTCGAGATGGCAAGGGTTTGAGGAGCGATTTGAGTGAGGGCTTGAGCGGCTACCAGGACTGCGAAGATTACGCTGCGCTCATAGTCAGAATGGGCTGATGATGACTCATGTTATGCAGATGGACGGACGTTACTACTGTTCCGGGATTCTGAATCTCGCCGTTTGAGTACATTCGTATACCTTGCCAGAAGGCCAGTCCATAGCCTGCAGTGACACTGAAGAACTCAACGGGAAAAAGCACTGCGTACAGCTTGGATTTCTTCAGACCGATCCGTCTTGCTCTCTCCAAGATGCTATCGAAACGTGCGGACAACTTGGGAAAAGCCCAGAAAGCATGGGCTGTGCGAATCGTTGAGAAGACCTCCTCCGCGAGAGATCCAGACTCAGTGTAGATGTCGAACATGTCGTATTCGTATCTTGCGTCAAAATAGATGCATGCAAGCGTGACCACAGTGTTAACCGGCACGATGGCCAATGTTATGAGAGTCAGTTTCCACTGCACGATGAACGCGACTACGAACGCAGACACAAACATGGACAATGCTTGGATAATCAGTCCGAGTTTCTCCGAGATGCCATGATTCACAAGATTGCCGTTCACTGAGATCTGACTGGATATTGACAATGAAGAATCGTCGAAGAAGGATACTTCCTGCCGCAAAATTTGCCGCACGAAATCGACGCGCAGATTTCTCGTCACACGAATGGCACTGATGTTGATGAGAACCTGCCTCAACCCGTCAAATTAGTATTCCAGCCAACACATCGTGACGCACCTACCGTCCACGTATAAGTCAAACAGAATTTGCCAATGAAGATGTACACGAAGTACAAGCTGGAATGGGTTATCTTCTGTGCTCGGTCGTCGAGATACGTGGATATGGCATGTCTTACGTGTAACGACCAACTTCGTCTAAATAATCATCTGAGGACAGTTTACCGGTGACAAAGTCGTTAAAGATGTTGACAAAGCCGCCGAATACAACGTCCATGAGGGGAAGGGCGAGTCCGGCGCCGATCATAGCCACGAATGCGACGAGATTGAAGACCCAACCGAGCTTGTCATTGTACCGGAAGACGCGCTGGGTTGGAGCCGAATCAGCGCCCGTGGGCATGTGGGATAGCTTGTGCTCACTCACAATGTAGGACGTCAAACTTGGACTTGGTTGAGTCCCCTTCTGATCCGAGTTGTCTATGTACCGCGAATTTTTCCTTTCGCTGGTCTTTGTACAGGCCTCCGAAGCCACGGTCTCAACCGCATCTTTCGCGGTTGATGGAACGGCACTTGCCGTGTGTTGGGCTGGAGTGTCTTGGATCTCATGATCCATTTGTATCGTGCGCCGTGTCGTCTTCGCGACAGCTTAATCGCTCTCAAACTGATCAGTACAACAGAACAATACTGTCTGCAATACAGAGCCCGCTTTGGTGCGGTCTGGCGGCTGCACCGTACCGTTCGAGCAATGACACAATGCACTCCGTCATGGATGTACGGCGGTGCAGAAGACGCAATCCCGGACTGGAAGCCGGCACCGGGGTTTCACGCAGTGGAGCAGAAATCCGGTCTTTCTCGCGCCTAGGCTGTACCACGTGCCTGGAAGCAGCCTCGACACAGTTAGATACATACATACAGGTCCGGTAGCTTACTGTCCTAGTCGAGGTCTCAATGGCGTGTTCCGTGCAATGAAGGGGCCAGCACTAGCATTCGATGTATACCACCAGACAATGTGTGCTGGTCTTTCCGGCACCTCGTGCTTCCGTATTAGTGCAACGGGCTACATTCCTCGAGATCCAGCTTGCCTACGGGTATTTTGGCAGCATGTTTTCCTTGCTAATGCAGATAAAGAGTGCTGACTCTTGTAACATGAAAATGCGTGTCGCTAGCTGTCATCCTACCCGCGCTGCTGACCTGCAGTCAGCTTCTGGGGCAGTCAGCGCTGATCTGCGGTCATCAATTCCGGTCATCAAGCGCGCGCGTCACCCCTTTGACTTGCTATTCTGCGATCGCTTGAACCAGTCATCGACAATCCGGAAGAGCTCTGACAGTGAGGCAATACAACCATGATCTCAGGGACTGGCCGTACGTGCCGTGATGAAGGCGAAGTCGTCAGAGTTTGCTTCGATAGTCGTTGGGGAGGTCGTCCTTTGTGCTCTCCCAGAGTATTTCAGATGCGTATGCGTAGTACACTGGCATGAACCTTACAAACCCACGAGCACGTGTCGAGTCGCGCGAAATCATCTATTAGTTGACACAGATAATTTTTCATGTTTCTTGGGATTCCGAGGCTAGAATTGGCGATCGAAGTCGCAGCCGCTCGACAACAGCGCATTTGAAATGATGCCAGTCACGATCATGTCAAGAGCTGATGTCGGCGAGTCGACGCTCGCTGAGATTGCTCAAGCCTGCAATATGCCGGTAAATAAGATTGAAGATGTCTACGAATGCAGTCCCTCGCAGGCTTCTATGATTGATGACCCGAGTCCCGACATTTATCAGATGGTCTTGTCTTTAGGCCAGAAAGTCAGCATTGATCGGTTCATTCAGGCGATTCAGACGTTGGCAGCTTCAGTCCCGATTCTGCGCACGAGCATTGTGTACACGAGGATGGGGACTCTCCAGGTTGTCGGGCAAGAGCCTCCCGCCCCCGAACGACCATGCGGCGACGTTGATGGGTACTTGCGTACAAGTATAGAGCGCAGCAACTGGCTAGGGGTGCCTCTTTTTCGTATAGCAACCATTGAGAGAAACTTCGTCGCAACCGTACATCACGCTATTATGGACCACTGGTCCTGGATCACGCTCTTCAATGTTGATTTGCCGGCAGCATACTCTGGCTACCCACCCCTGGCACGTCCTCCATTCAAGGATTTCGTCGCTTACTGCGGCAATATCGATGAGTGTGAAGCGAAATCTCTCTGGGCATCTCGTTTCAGCAGCGCTAGTCCGTCTCTTTTCCCGGAGGCATCTGTTACGGCTGGGACAGAAGCATCGACGATCATGAAAACGGGGAATGTCAGGACCATCATCTTGACCAGAGCAGACGAGGCGATCAAATCACAAATGGCCTCTTACATCGAGGCCGCTTGGTCTATTGTCTCGAGTATATACACCGGGAGCGATTGCGTTGCTTATGGGGTCTTACTTTCTGGCCGCTCTTCGTCTTCGAAGATTTTTCGAAACACTCTGGGACCAACAATTAGTGAGGTTCCCATGCAGGTGTCGCTGCAGCGGAGCATGACCGTGGGACAACTTTTAAAAGGTCGAGCCATGTCTCTCAAACAGTTGCAGACACATCCCGCCGTTCATTGGGGTAAGGAGAAAGTTCGAGCGGCCGTGCCAGCATCGCATGGCGCCATGAAATACCGGACAGTGATCAACATCTTGCCTGAGCTGCCAGGCCCGAGCAGCAATGGTGACGGCGAAGGCGAGGGCGTGACCATGGATCGAATGATCACCATTGCAGCGACTTATCCTCTGCATGTGATCTTCAAGATTACGCCACAAGGACTCTGCATTGATCCAACCTTTGATCCAAAGGCCATTTCCGAGGAGTACTTGAATCAAGCCTTGAATCAATTCGAGCACACACTGCGAATACTGATTGAGTCATCGCCGGGAACCAAACTCAACACTTTGAAGATGTTCAGTGCTCGGGATAGCCTCACACTATCTTCATGGTGCACAAAGCATCCCACTTCGTTTGCCTGCCTGCAGGGTACGCTCCACGCACAGGCCCAATCAATACCTGACGCAAGTGCAGTCGAGACCAGGAACGGCATCGTCACCTATCGCGACTTAGATGACCTGTCAGAGCGCCTCGCTCGCCACCTAGTGAAAATGGGGGTCTCACGTCAGACTGCAGTCGCATTGTCGCTCCCTAGCTCCACGTCTGGTGTGATCGCGATACTGGGGATTCTGAAGGCTGGCGGAACATGTGTTCCGATTAGTCACGACTGGCCGCGTGAATTGAGATCAGCAGTCTTGGCAAAGACGGATGCGAAGATTGTTTTGGTTCATCCTGCAGACCAAGAAGATTTTCGAGAAGTCAAGCCTGACGTGTTGACGGTAAGTATGAAGATGCTCGCTTCGATGCCTGGCGGTCCAACGAAAGGAAAGTCTGGCTACGAGCCATTTCCGACTGATGTCGCCTACATCTTCGCTGCTGGTCAGAAATCGAGAGGCCCGGGCATGACATCTTATGAGCATTGTGACCTGCACACCTCGATCAGTTGTCAGATTCGACTGCTGAATTGGCAGTCTGGTGTTCGCGTGCTTCATCACATGCCCTATACCTCGAGCAAAAGTTTACTAGAGGTCCTCGGAACACTGCTTATCGGAGGTTGTCTGTGCATACCTTCCGAAGAGCTCAGCAGTGATAATCTAGGGCCTCAACTTCGAGCTGTTCGCCCGGAAACGGCGATTTTGTCTCGATCGGACCTGCGTGTTTTGCAGCCGAGTGACGTGTCGAGTCTTCGGTCGATTTCGTGCTTTGACAGACACGTAGACGCCGAGACCATGGCCAAATGGAGCAACTCGGGGCAATTCTATCGCGGCTGGTGTCCATGGGAGACGTCCACGCTGGCCATCATCAGCCCAGCCACGTCTGAGTCTCCTCTTCGAGGTCCTTTTGGCGGCTTCTCCACAGCTTTTGTCTGGATAGTAAATCTCCACAACTTGCATGACCTTGCCCCGATCGGTAGCATTGGCGAAATATTGGTCGAATATGCAGATGAAACCCGGCTTCGTGGAAACGATCTGCAGAAGCATTTTTCCGCATGTGCAGGGCCCCGTTGGGCTGCTTCGTTTGGCAGAGGTGCGTCGAAGTTCTACCGGACAGGATATCTCGGGAGATACGACTGTGACGGCCGCGTGTTTGTTGTCGGTGAGAAAAGCAATAGAGTCACCATCAAGGGCCTCACGACACAGCTGGAAGAAATTGAAGAGACTCTCTTGGCATGTGACGAACTGCGGGACATTGCTCTCGCGGCCCGGATCGCAGGGGGTCGAACTCAGCTCGTGGCTATAGTGTGCTTGGCAGATCCCTGTCTGCCTTCTCGAGTTGCATTGCAGAGGATCCCCGACGAGTATGACAGCAACCTTGCAAATCGTCTTGCTGCTGCGGAGGTGTTTGCGCGATATACCTTGCCGCTCGATTTAGTACCCGAAACTTGGATTGCAGTAGAGAGACTGGCAACAAATGGCCAAGATCTGGATAGAAACGCGATTCGCCACTGGTTGAGTCAGCTGCGAATTTGATCGCTGCTGGGGGTTCACGAAGTTAAGGAGGGGTTCGAGGAGGAGGGCTCATCCATAGGTCTCTGTACCACGCAGTGTGATACGGAGAATCTCGGCGCAATGTTGCGCACCAGGAGGCCCGGCATCAAATCCCCGGCCAGAATGGCTACGTGATGGTGCAAATACCTTTCAAGACGATGTCTTATTATACCTCGAAGACCCTGAACATCATAAATTTCGCAATGTGGTCGGTTGCATTGGCGAATTATCGTAACTGTGACGAGCACGTCGAATTCGGAATGTGATACTTGAAAGCAAGGTCGCGCTAATACTGCGAACCTTGACCGCATGTTCATATCATCGACGCCCGCGGAGTCCTCCACTTCCATTGCACCTGACAGAAGCCAGGCGACGAAGACATGTCGATGCTACGTAGCGCTTACTCCTGGATGTCCGAGCTAGCCTGATTCTTTCCTGCTCACCATCGAAAGGGGGAGAGGGCTGCGTTTCGAGTTCCAATATTGGGTGCATCTCTCTTGTTGCAAGATAACGTGACGGCCATTCGTTGGCCGCGAACTGCGTGTGAGCGAGGATCACTGCTTAATCTGACGCCGCCACGCGCGTCAGAAGCACCAGAAACCTCCGATTGCTCAGTAAGTGCATGTACACCAGCCATCCATATCGGCAATCTCAGTGCGAGCCATGGCGCAAATTTCTGCCTGTCGGACAGCGGACTTGAATTCCACAAATAGAAGCATTCTGTCGTTGGCACGTCTGAAGCGTGTTTGGCACAAGCACACCAAGAGCGAGGTCCACCATGAGACGTCGCGTCGAGGAGAGTGACAGTGATTGATGCACTAATGCAAATAAATCGGTAGTTGTCGCCGTTCTGACGTTAGATGAAGCTAACCGTCGTTCGCGGGGTTGACTAGCCCGGTATGTCTGAAGGCAAGCAGACGCTAAAGTTAAGCTTGGCGGTTGATGGGCCGGTAGGTGTCGTGTGCGAGATGGAACTGACTCCATCCTATGTGGCGGACCGGTCCGTAGCGTCTGGTCCGTAGCGTCTGGTCCGATATCTGGAGGCAGAGGCCATGCCGGCAAATACGGAAGACACTGACAGCGAACGTGTCTAAGTGTCTGACGTTGAACTTGACCACGAGATAGCCACGCCTTGACGCCAACTCAGTATATTGATCAGACCGGTACCGCATAATAACAAGGCCCAGAGCTGAGGGGGAGAGAACTTGACTTGATCCTTCCCGGCTTAATGCCGCTTTGCGAATGACCAGAAGAAAAGTAATTGCTGCTTCTCGCCAATGTCATTTGGCAAAGATTCACGTGAACGGAGGCGACGCCAGAACCGCGAATCTCAACAGCGTCGACGTACGGAACCCCATGTATCTGGACCACGAGGAAACCAGGTGTGCTGACAAGCTCTTCCAATACAGGACAGCGTCAAAAGCAATTATCTGGCGTAGACGTCAGTAACGACACCACTTCGACGGCATATCGAATACTTGCCACTGGACAAGTTCTCGCCCCGGCGCCTCTCACCGGCCGACCGGCCTTTCCCCCGCAGCCACAGCCACAGGCACTTTGCTCCCAGGCGGATCCAGTGCAAGACTACAACTTCGGCCGAGATGCATCTTTTTGGGATCCAAGTCAAATGGAGAGCAATGTCCTCGCATCGTCATTTTGGCCACCGCTGGATACAAATGTTCCTATGACGGGCCCTGATCCTGACGTGCGGTCGAACGTGGACGTCGACGCCGACGTGCAAGACCATGGTAGACAATGGTCCAATAACCGCGTTGCTGAAGCATCTCCGCAACTCGATAACCAAGCATCCTCTTCGGCTATCAGTAGCGTTACCATGATCAACAGTCCATCGAGTGGTGGCGCTTCGCTCAACCTGGGAGAGATCATAGCAACCTCGGCAAATCCAAGGGTAAGTAGAGATCGAAGAGATATGGAACCTCCATGCAGTCACCACGTCTTCTTTACTCAGAATTGTCTTCTCTTTTCTCATTGCAATACTCTTAGCGCTGTACTGTGATTTCGCCAGCGGGCGCCGCCGATGCCGAATCGACCACTAGACAAGACACAAGGCCGCCAACTGCTGCTGAGAAGGCCATCAAAGATGTTCAGGTTCTCTATACCTTGGGTGTCAAAGTAGGCTTTTTGCGAAAAAGCGACCGCGTGCGAAATTACCTTGCCAGCATGAAGCGAAAATATGGCAAGATTCCCTCCTTGAGAGACGAGGATTGTAATAGCTCCAGCAACGAAGACAGTTCAGGCTTGTCAGATGAGGATTCCGAATGACATTGCATATATCAGAGGGGTTCTTGATATGGCTCTGGTGGATGTTCTTGGACTCCAAAGACGTGCTTATCTGTCGAGGATGTTGTCTTGATCACGCAGAAGCGGGACACGGTGGACATCGTGAGGGACAGGTCGCATTCACGGTTGCTTGGGAGTCTAGGGGATATGAGACAGAGAAGAATCCCAAATACGAAATCAGTCTTGCCGCCCTGAGAGGCATATTTCTATCAAGGAACATGATTGTCATAGCAGCAGCTGGACAGCTGCGTCCCCCTTCAATACGTATGATGCAGTCCCTCTCCACCCCTGAGCAGCAACTAGTGCGATGCGATGCAGATGTATTAACGCTCGTCGGCACCACACCCGGGGTGCCGCTTCTCCGAGGAAAAAGAAAGGTCGCGTCGGATCCTCGCCGAGAGAAACACCATCTGCGCTGAAGCCAGCGGAGGAGAAACAAGACAAGACCTCTTTGATAGGGCTTAGTGCGATGCAATAGGCTTTTTCGATCGATAATGCTCGGACATTTATGGATGATATTGATATAACGCATGCTTAGAGGTCTCACAAGGGCGCTCGACGCCTTGGCATGCATAGCTGAAGACGCGAAGACGAGACGCATGAAGGATAACATTTACTCAGTCTCGAGCAGTAGGGACCCCCTTTGACGTAGATGTTTGCGGAATCAGGAAGCATTGACAGCGGACCAGGTTCGCGGGCGGCGTCGTGCTCTCATACCTCTCGATATTGAACATGAAGAGACTGAATCGTGTCCAGACACGTCCAATGATGTTGCTTCATTCAACGCAGAATCATTGTTGATATTACAATAAAAGCAAGCATTTTTCTCGGGCACAAAGTCCCTACCCTCCTTCTAACACGATTGGCCGAAGGTACGGGAGGTACTTCACTCTTCACTTCGACTCTGAGAACTCCCGATCCTCCAGACGCTGTTGAACACGCTAGTCATCTATCTCGCCGATAGTTTGGAGTGGTGCCCGTCGATGATGCCGAGCAATGGCCGCGTGTCTACTTTGCAATGGCAATAGCAATGTTGGCTGGCCGAGCTTCTGTCCACCACAGCAGATCCGCGTCATTGAAGCTAGCTGTCCTGCGTCAATCACGTCATACCTGTACGATGATCATTTGAAGTGCAAGCGTTTGCTTGAGACAGCCCTGCGAAAATAGCTGGGCAATCGCGAGATACGATTACATTAATCTCCTGTCTGGTTCGGCATGCTGCCGAAGCCTGCGCCACGTGCGCAAACGCTGATAGGTTGGCATTCGTTATTGGAGCGACTGGATATTGAGCCCTCTTCAATCAAGTCGCATTAGCCTCACAGCATCCCTTGGCAATGGACATTGGTGGTACTCCGTATAATGGCTCGGGGTTCGGGATCCACCAGCCTCCGTGTTCTTTCTATCGGTACAGAAATGTCACCGCTGCTTCACCTTTTGCCTTGCAATGCATGGGTCTTGGGCCATGATCGCTTAATGAAGTTGATTCATCTGCTGGCTTTCACCAAGGTCTGAAGTGAACGATTGAACGTAGTACAGGCTCCAAGGTCGAGTATTATTTAGCTTATGGGAAAACTTCCGATTCTTGAATCTGCGTGAACGTCGCACAGTTTGCAATTGCCAATTCCTTATACAGGGACCATTTGTCATCAGGAGTGCTGCTCACAATTAAATTCCTGCCGGAGAACACACTCCGTTGCCAGAATGAAGAAAGGTCAGAGCAAGATGACTAGTCGCAGATATCGCCGTCAGTAGCTCTGACACTTTCCTTCGTGATCTCCAATGACTGCGCCGAGAAAGTCCGCTGTTCGCCGCTGCTCAGGATCATGTTATCCGCCACTGACTGTAGGGGCCGTGTTACGAAGGTCAGGAAGTTCCTGGAACGAGCTCTTCCTTGCCTTTCTTCGGAAAAGGAGGCCGAATGTCAAAATGCATGCTATCTTGGCGACCAACGACCTTTCGTCCACCGCTTCTTCTCCCATGACCTCAGTGAATCCATCATTTGACAAGTAAACGTTGGGATTACGGGGCAGAGTGCGACCCGGATGCCAGACGTTCCATATGACGGAGTTCACAAGCATGAGGCTTGCCTCAAAGACGTAGAAGTATGCTTCATATCGCAGAAGGGGGCTCAGAGCTTGGAGCTGATCCAAGTCGGTGATATCAATCGTCGTGTTGCCCACGTGCTCTGCAAGGCGATAAATGCAACGGGCCAGAATGAGCACCATGCTGACATACAATATAACGAGAGTAGTTGACACAGCCTTTGCTGTGATACCAGCCTTGCGACAACGCCACTGAAATATGCCAGCAAGAACGCCAAAGGTGAGAATTACCACCAACTGAATCACGAGGGCAGCGACTGTCAAATGGCTGCCCAGTTTTTGCTGATCCACGTCTGCAGATGGATTGGAGCTCAGGGCTACCCCCACAGCGTTCAGAACTTCCACGATCGCCATGAGTGCTCCGAAGGTGACCAGGACCCTTGCGGGTGGCATAGGCGACAGATGCGGCACATAGCGCAGCACTCGACCGAGTACGTGATAGTTGGCGAGCTCAAGGAGGGGGCTGGAAGAGTGGCGGTCAACTGTTTAGTTCAATCCTAAAATCGGGCATTGCTCTTGCTGGCTAGCCACTTACGGACAGATAAATATGAAAACTTGGCTGAGAATAAAGACGATAAGGTTTTCGTCACTGTAAAGGTAGTTGAAAGATCCGTATTCTCGTAGAGCGAACCCAGCCGTGAAGAAAACTGCACACATCGGATGCAGTCCGATGAGCTGAAAGCTTCGATATCGCCTATTCGCACCATCAGCCAACCGGGCGCACGCCGGGCGTCGCGTCGTGAGAATTACTGACCAGCATTGCCATATGTGCCCAAGGGAAGAAATAAAGAAGGCTATGGTGAAGAATATGGGCGCTGCTTGATTGGGCGCATACACGAAGAGGCTGAAAAGTACTTGTCGATTATGAGCGGCTGTCGACGTTGGGTTCGATGAGGATGCATGCCCGAAGCGACCTACCGATATTCGTGTCCGCCATCCTAGGCGATAGGTCGGGGCTCCCTGATATCCAACGATGCTTGGACCGTCTAGAGCTTGAGAGCATCACGATCCGCAAACCTCAGGTCAGTGTTTTCAATCGGGGACGGCTCAGCATTAAAAGCAGGCTTTCGTATTCTGCTGTTCCGCTTTGGTCTAGCGCACTGTGGCGCGGTCAAAAGCTCATCACAGGGAAAAATCAGCATTTGATGTCAGAATACGCCACTTCTTGGCAATGCTGACCAGACCCCTTCCCAGGTGCTTCGCCCGTCCGTCGCAGGCCCAAACACGAGTACCACGCTGGGATCGGCGCTGATGAATAGTCTCGAGGGCATTGAAGCCAAGTATGGTACCGCTATTGAACATTGGATGTGGACACCAATTTGGAGCAGACCTGATTGGAGCAGGCACTGAGAGTCTCTGGACAGTAAGCACTTAACGTACTCCGTACGGAGTACGTTACATTGTTGACGCATGGCATCGCCCCCGAATCCAGCGTGCCGTGGTTCCTAGTAAGTGCTGACCTTGCCGGGGTACATGCACTCACTGTCCTGGCCATGCCGGGTGGAATGTTCTGTTCCGCGCCTGATCCGTTGCATTTGCCCCTGTTGCCTAGGTATGAGACGCTGAGACATCGGGCACCGAAGGCACGCACCATAGAATGAACCGCAAGGCGAAGGATCTCGGCATACAAATTTCGCGTATCAGATCCATGTGTCATTCGGGATCTCCTCGGCGAGGTTCTTTTTCATCTTTGCATTCATAATCTTCATCTTCGCAACCATCATCAATCTCAGCCGCAAAAGTAAGGAGGGAGGGGGGAGGGGAGAAGGCGATATGTGATTCGGTCGCGAAGCCATTCAAGGAGGGCTGACAGCAGCTCCGCCATGTCAGGCACATGAGCTTCGGACAGCATCCGAGCTGAGGGCACTCCGTACAAGCCAAGCTTCTGGTCCTTTGGCCCATCGAAATTAGCTACAAAGGTTGCGTTGCGTGCTTGAGCGGTGGGCTTATCTAGCCGCCAACCCCGAAACCATCCTGGCTTTACTTGCGTCTGCGCAATACCATTGCAAGACCCTTATCAGGCGAGGGATCAAACACATCATTCATCTGCAGGACCGCGACCCAACGACTGTCACGGAGCCTGGCATCCAACCTCTCCTCCATTTGCGGGCGACTCTCGCCATCCAATGGGGAGGCATCGACCCGATTGTCACGCAGCAGTGCTAGCATGGCAGCCACGAACTCAACTCGGGCCATTTTCTGACCCGGACAAACGCGCGGCCCCATGGACCAAGGAATCCATGTGCCTTTTGGAGGCTGATGGATTGTTTGGGGCGAGTCTGGAGGATTAATCCATCGGGACGGTCGAAACGAGTATTCATCACCCAACACGTCGGCATCTGACTTGTAAAAGGCTGGGTCCGAGCCTCTATTGACGTCGCGCCATGAAGGGAGAAGATGGACTGCTATAGCATTCAGGTAGACCCGCGTATTGGCCGGCACATAGACGGACCCTGTCGCTGTCTGCACCATTTGCGGTGCGGATGTCGCACGATGCACATGAGGGGCTGGGCTGTACAACCGCAGGGTCTCATACATGAATGCCGTGATACGCGTCGCTCGGGAGAACACAGATGCATAGTTCAACGGCTCTGGATCCTCTTCAGCTGGATTGAGTTCATCCACTTCCTCCAGCACCCAGTCTTGCCAGTCGCGATGTCGCGCGAGGAGAACCATGGCATATGCGAGTAGTGTCGCTGAGGTCTCGAAGCCGGCGACCGTGAACACAAACAAGTTACTGATGATTTCAGCCTCTGACAGTGCTCGGGAATTGTCAACCCCTTCTTCCGCTGACGCATCAAGCAATTTCGTCATTATGTTGCCGGTCGAGGTCGAGGACTTTCCTTCAGCCCTCAAGGCTCGCTCCTGCGCCAACATTATTTTGCTTCGTTTCAGGACCTCATTCCTGGCTCGACCAATCCGCGCTATTGTGGTATAGCCAGGTAGCCATCTTGGCCAAGCCGTGATCAGTAAGTCTGGAAGCAAACCAAATCCCACAAGGTTGGCGACCACGACATTGAGCGACTCCATATGGGTCATCTCATATCCGTCTTCTTTTTTTGGATCAGAAGCCCGAGTCCAGGCTGCTTCTTCCCCCATGCCCGCGCTTAAGAGTACACCCATGGTGACTCTTTTAAGCGCATCGAACAACTTGCGGGTTTCCGCAAAGTCGCGCTTTTTGTTTCGGCCCAGCATATCAAGCTCGCCAAGAAATCCATAGGTGAGCTCCATCGACGCTTCGAATACTGTTCTCATCACGCGTTCGTCCATGACGCTAGATGCAATTCGTCGGTGCCGGGCCCAGTCATCCCCGTTCGCCGTCAGTACATTTGGTCCGTATCGCCCAATGACGAGATCAAGTTGATCAGGCACCTGGAAGTCCCGTACGCGAAGCGCAATGTCCTCGACTGCAAGCGGATCAGCTGTCCAGAATTCGAGCTCTCCAAAACCGACCAAGAGGTAAGTTTTATTCTGTTCATTCCCATCGCGAGCTGCAAACTCCTTGATTGGCCGCAGCTTTTCATGAAATTCCCAGCCGTGCATGGCGATGGAAAGACGTCTCCAGAGAGGCTGTGGTAGAACTCGGCTCATGAAACGTCTGTAAACTGGAGCAAACAATATCCAGAAGATTTGGGTCGTATTGACAGGTACGATGACGACCGGCACTTGACTTTTTCGACTGTTCCTGAGATTTCGGGTGAAGTTCAGTGCGGTATGTAATAGGTAAACCACAAACAATGCGGCGATCGTTCCTGTGGCGTAAGACATAATGAAGATTTGTTGAAACCTGGTGATCATTCGTTGCAAGCTGCTCATACGTTTCAGTCCCGGGGACGAGGACGAAGAAGAATATAGGGAGCTGGGAAGGATCAACGGGCCTGCTTGATACAAGGCCGCATTCCAGCTGGTTCACAAGAATGACAGGTGCTGATATCTCTGACTTCAAGTGCTATGTCCTTTCAAAACTTTTTAAACATATCGTCTTAATCCTGCGCATTGTCAACCATCTGCGCATCAATTCCGGATAATATCCCGCAGGTACTCTTGGCGTGCTATTATTATATCTTTGCAGGGTCTGAACTGACCTTTCTTGGCTGGATCTCAATGTTCTGCCTGACAATCTTGCATAGCTAGGTGTTACCCGATAACGAGGCATCAGCTCACTTCAAGACACAATGCTACATTCTCTCTCCGCGAAGGCATGGACGTTGGCGATTGTACTCAACATCCCATGGTAACTTACGCAACGATCCTTTTGTGGGACTTGATGAAGTCAGTCAACCAGGCATATCTATCGACGAGACCAGCTGGAAGCAATCAGAAGGGGTTGATATGGTAGGTGTTCCAAGATATGGACAGACAGTAGAGTCATTGGGACAAGTGACTTCGGCATCCGATGGACGCAGCAAAAACCTTGCTAAATTGGGCGCCTGAGTCGTGAGACGGATTGCTCTGCGATCTCGAACTCTGCCTGAATGAGGAAGCTTTGATTGGAGCCAGACCCGCAATTGAACATTTTGATGAAAAGTTTCCTAGTTTGGAGATGTTTTGTGCTGCAATAGCTCTGTGAGGTGGTAGCTCCCGCATAGCAGCCCTTGTATGTGTGTGCATAATTATACCGATGGAGAATGAATACCGATCGTCAAATCTGTATGAACCTTTCGGCTCCGAGGAACATCTCGTAAGTTCCGTTGCTGCATGCTTGCGAGTCCATCACAAATTCCCTGATTTTTGGGTCAGAAGTCGTGTCACTCGATCCGCGATCTAGCGCCATGTCAGCGCGAAGCTGAGTCGCCCACAAGATTCGATTTCTTGTGGTGACGTTGAGCCGTCAGCCTTCAGCAAGCAATTCGGTCAGCAGCAACTCTGACGCCCTCCAGGCTTCCTAGTGGCCTCTTGGCGGACGAAATAAAATTGGAACGACAGGGCAGAACCTGCTGACGTGTTCAAGTTGATGCAGCCATTATGATTGGCGAGAGTCAGCATGCATAATCCCGCATTATTTCATTGCGGCAATTTTGAAGAGACAACGTACACGAGTACTGGACAGATACGCTAATATTGATTGTGCATGCATCCGGTTTCTGAAAAGTGACATTTGTATGCCTGTTTCTGCTACGCTGAACGGAGCGCGGAGCGCTGCATTCAATATTGACTGCATCGTATTGCAATGCTTCATTTAGTTCTCAATGCGATTTGCTGCTGCAGACTTTACATATGCTCCCCCTGCTTGGTTGTGTTGTGTCATGCGAATGTCAGGTGGCCTATAAAACACCTAGCTATGATCTCATTGTGGACTTGTACAACGCCGCTCACTCACTTACCTCTTGGCCTGCAGAAAAGGCACGCCTTAAACTGGCATAGCAACGGCTCTTATACTTGTTTCTTCAGATTCTACTCACGCAAACACATCTCATCCCTTTCCCTTTCTGGATCAAAACATCATGCCTCATGCCCTTACAATTCGGCAAAAGCGTGTCAAATCGGGTGGAACATACTATCCGCTGCAGCTTCGACCACTGCCCGTACCATCTCCGGGCCCGAATGAGCTGCTTGTCAAGATCGAAGCAGCTGCTTTGAATCATCGTGATTTGTTTATCCGCCAGAATCTCTATCCCGACATTTCGTTCTCGGCGCCTCTTTTATCGGATGGCTGTGGCAAGGTAGTGAAAGAGGGCGAAGGCTGCAAAAATGGTTTACTGAACAGATCGGTGATTTTGACACCCTGTCGAGGATGGAGTACCAGCTCGGAAGGGCCTGAAGATTGGGCATCTTTCAGCACGATGGGTGGCACAGAACCACACACCAGTCTGGGCGCCGCTCAACATTATATCGTGGTCCATGAATCAGAGCTTGAACCTTGTCCGGACCATCTCAGTGCCGTACAGGGAGCTGCGTTGCCATCGTGTGGTCTAACCGCCTGGCGAGCTCTGGTCGTCAAATCTCAAAATGCCTTGCCTGGCCGCAATATCTTAATAACTGGCATTGGCGGCGGCGTTGCTCTCCAAGCACTGCAGTTCGGCGTGGAGCTGAAGTGTCACATCTACGTTACTTCAGGATCTGAAGAGAAGATTGACAAAGCCATTGAATTGGGAGCTCGAGGCGGCGTGTTATACACGTCTGATGATTGGCCGAACACGTTACGCCAGCTTTTACCTGCAGAAAGGCCGTTTTTAGACGCCGTCGTGGACGGAGCAGGTGGAGACATCGTCATCAAATCAGTACCTCTTCTCAAACCGGGTGGCATTATATCCAGCTACGGGATGACCACAGGCCCGCTGCTAGATTGGCCCATGCAGGCTGTCATGAAGAACATAGAATTAAGAGGCAGCACCCTTGGCTCCAGAGTAGAGTTTCGGGACATGGTCGACTTCATAAGAGAAAGGAGTATCAAGCCAGTCATCAGTAAAACGGTAAAAGGCCTTGATTGTGTTGACGCCATTGACGGGCTATTTGAAGATATGAAAGGTGGGAAGCAATTTGGTAAACTAGTCGTTGAGATGTGAGATGTGAAGTAGCAAGGATATGCAGATGAATTCATCTACTTGAACAATGTGCTTGCGAGGCAATTGACATGTTCAGATGCTTGGTGCTACGACGTTAATACTATTCGTAGCAGGAGGTCGAGGCGCGTGATCATTCGTTGGTCGCCGCTCACAGCAGATCTTGAGATATTCCATTGCTTTACTGCAGAATCATATTATCGAAATGCTAACATGATCCCAAGACAATGCTCATCGTTTGGTCGGCACTCACAGACGATATGTTAAACCGAAGTGAATATGCCTTGAAAGCTTGACAGCAATTCTGTTCACCAGGGCTTTTGCCTTGGACTGCGTTTCATGTCATTCTCTCTGACCGGTCCCCCTTGCTCTTTTTACTCCGCAATGCTTTGCGTGGGCGATCATATGCATGCTGACGACTGCATGCCCAATATGTCTTCAATTCTCGCCGACAGCGTGCTGTGACAAGGGTTGGTGGAGGGAATGACTGCATGTGACCAATCAGAGCCGCAGACATCACCTTGCATCTGCATGCTGAGATTGGGTCGACTGCTTTCCATAGCTACACATCAGCATCAAGTTACATCAAATTTTCACTCCACCACCATTGGTGTCGGACATGACTTAGGGCATGGGCGTACCCCGGGCATTGAAGTGGAGTCATGTGCTTACAAGTGAGCTCTGTAAGTTTGTGACATGCGATTGACGGCAGCCACTTTTGGCCGAGAGCATGTTGATCTGGTTTGCAAAGCCTGGTGTCATACAACGGCTGATTGTCAGCAGATGCGGTTTGTCTGCCTTCGGATGCATCTTGACATGTGCTGACCACGTGGACAGCAACTACATGAAAGCAGGGTTTTGGTCCCTTGCACATGTAATTGTCAAGTGCTGAATCGATCTCGTGGGCCTTACTGCATGCATGTTGAAACGGGGTCTATGAGTGGTACAGGCGACAGAGCATCTAGCCAGAGACCTCAACCGGAATGCCTGACTAAACTATTGGAAATATGACTATGCCGATAAGTTCACCTTTATGATCGCCAGCCGCACGTTAAATACATATGGCAAAGCTCTAGCTTTGAAATTGAAAGTCGATGTTTCTCATACGTTTCCACTTGTATATTCATTACAACGAGATCTTTTACATTACGCGACGGAGACAGAATGGACAAGGAAGATCCTATAGCAGTGATTGGTCTGTCTTATCGGGCGCCTGGTATCGGTCGAAAGGGTATTTGGGATTACTTGGAGCAGGCCAGATCTGCATGGAGCGACTTTCCGACTGATCGTTTCGAAAAATCAGCATACTGGAAACCTGGAGGGGACCGTTCTGGTGTTTTCAGAGCAGAGGGTGCGCACTTTCTGCCCGATGACATTTATGCTTTTGATGCTGGCTTCTTCAACATGAGAACCGAAGAAGCTCGCGCGTCGGATCCTCAGCATCGAGTGATGTTGGAGTGTGCACTAGAGGCAGCCGAAAACGCAGGGAAGAGTCTTCTTGATCTTGCTGGCAAGAGAATTGGCGTTTTCATTGGTTCAGGTCAGCACGAATATTCGCAACGTCTCGGAGACGATCATCATGCTGCAAATACCTTCTCCGCCACGGGTGTTGCTCCATGCATGGTGTCAAACCGTATCTCATACTTTTTTGACATTGATGGCCCAAGCGTGGCTTTGGACGCGGCTTGTGCTAGTAGTGTGTATGCCGCACATCAAGCGGTTTCAGCAATCAGGAACGGCGAATGCAGCGCGGCATTTGTTGGAGCTGCAGCATTGTCCTTGGGGCCCGGTGGTTGGCTGGCTCTCGAAAAGACGGGGTAAGTACCAATTCTGACAATGCACAATCTCAGTCCAATTTTATTACTAACAGTTCTACTTGGCCAATAGAGCACTTTCAACTCAGGGCCGAAGTTATCCTTATGACGAAAAAGCAGGTGGCTTCGGCCGGGGTGAGGGGGCAGGCTGCTTATTGATCAAGCGTCTTGACGATGCCCTACGCGACGGCGACCCAATTCAAGCGGTCATTCGTAGCTCAGCTTGCAATCATGGAGGCCGCTCGGAGGGAATCACCATGCCTAACGGCACGGCGCATCGCAAGTTACTCCAGAGAGTACACGATATAGCAGGACTTGATCCTTCTCACACTCCTGTCGTTGAGGTACGGCTCTGTGACATTGAAGGGTTCACCGTGCATTATCTGAATACTAATACTTTTTGCAACAAACAGGGCCATGGAACAGGCACAGCAGCTGGGTATGTTCAATATACTGCGCCTATGTTATGTTTCTGTTCAGCTAAATCAAACAGTGACCCAATCGAGGCCGGGGCGTTCGCCGCTGTACTAGGCGAGAAGAGAACTTCACTGAACCCGATTTACATCGGGTCTGTGAAGTCTAATTTTGGGTAATAACTACCTCTGAAGACCACGAAATACGCTGCGTTCTATGTCTAACTCGAGTCACCCAGTCATTTAGAGGGAGCGAGCGGGATTCTCGGAATGATCAAAGCCATCTTGATGCTCAAAAATGGCGTGATTCTGCCAACTGCTGGCTTTGAAACAATGAATCCTAAAATCCAAGGCAAAGAAAAGCTTGTTGTGCCTGTAGCGCCGCTTTCGTGGCCTGCAAATGAGCCTAAGCGAGTTATGGTGACAAATTTTGGTCAGAACTTGATACTAGTTTGACAGCTTATCCATGAGCTTACCGAAATATTCATGCAGGATTCGGTGGGAGCAACTCCGCAGTCATTCTCGAAGATGCTGCTCCTTGGATCATCAAAGAGCCATTGGCTAAATTGAATGGAGCCGGCGCAATGATCACACACGAAACGAACGGCATACATCGGGCGAACGAAACAAACGGATTCAATGGTACAGTGGACGTCAAACCCAAGGCTCCAACAAATGGCTACAGCAACCACGAACTACCCGCTACCACCACAAAACTCTTTGTGTTCTCTGCGCGTTCCGAGAGGAGTCTTTCATCGTATTTGGCATCTTTTGATCAATATCTCGACGAATCAGAGGAGTCGCTCGAGTTTTTCAACAATCTGGGCTATACTTTGGGTCAGCGCCGTACGCACTATCCTTCGCGTGTATCCATCGTCGCGGACTCCGTGGTCAGCCTTCAAGAAAAATTATTGAAAGCGAAAGCGGTGCGAGTCAAAGAGCATGTTCTCTCTTGGGTTTTTACCGGCCAAGGCGCACAGTACGTGGAGCCATTGGCATTCGATGTTGTCGCTTGTGAGATTGACTGACGTTTTACAGATACGCTCGGATGGCTTATGGATTGCAGCGCCTAAAGACGTTCGACGATGCTATTGATGAGGCCGAGAAACACCTCGATTCAATGGGGGCCTCTTGGCGGCTGAAACATGAGCTTTCGAAGCCTGAAGATGAAAGTCGTATCAACGAGGCCGAGATTAGCCAGCCGCTATGCACAGCTATCCAGATTGCCCTTGTAAGACTTCTCAACAGCTGGGGCATCTATCCGTCACTTGTCATGGGACACTCTAGTGGGGAGATAGCTGCTGCCTTCGCAGCAGGTCTGATCTCCTTCAAAACCGCCATCGCTGTTTCATATTTCCGAGGTAAGGCTGCGGCTCGACTGGCCAGCGAACGGAAGAGCCAAGGCGCCATGTTGGCAGTTGGTGTCGGATTCAAGGATGCTGCGATCCTGATCGAGCAGAACGCAAATGGTTTTTACGCAGACGTGGCCGCGATCAACAGCCCTCAGAGTGTCACCATCTCTGGAGATCAGATCGCCATTGATCACATACACAAGGCAGCCGAAGCGCAGGGTATCTTCGCGCGCAAGCTCAAGGTTCAGGTAGCGTACCATTCGCGCCACATGGAAGATGTGTCAGACTTCTACTTGGACGCAATTAAGCCATATTGTGAACTCAAACCCCGGCAAAAGTCAGATGTCGACCTCGGTAGCCGTGATCCTGTTTTCATTTCTTCTGTTTCTGGCTCGAAGCTTGAAGCAGATCGACTGGAAGCCTCATACTGGATCGAAAACTTGGTTCGGCCAGTCAACTTTGCAGCCGCGGTGGAAGCGATCGTGGCTTCTCGCAACGAAACCAAGTCTCAATCCAGTCTGTTGGTCATTGCGGAGATCGGGCCACATGCTGCTCTCAAATCGCCTATCAAACAGACACTCGAGGCCATCGGGAAAGAACAGGACCGTTCTCCTTCATTCGCGTATTACTCTGCGATGCGACGTGGTGAGGACGACTTAACGTCAGTCAAAGAACTTGCGGGAGATCTTTTTACCTGCGGTGCTGCAGTCAATTTCGCTGAAGTCAATCAAACGACTCCGCAAAACTCGAGTGTTGTCACCGAGCTTCCATCATATGCTTGGGATAAGACAGTTAGTTACGAAGTTCGGCCGCGGGCCACGCATCAGAAGTTGTTTCCGGGGGAATCATTCCATCCTCTTCTTGGAAGAAGGGTGATCACCGATGGTGGACAACAACGTATATATCGTCAAGTCTTCAGCCTCGATGATATGCCATGGATTCGAGACCATAGAGTGGCTGGCGCCGTGGTGTTTCCCATGACAGGCTACATGTCTTGCGCTATCGAGGCCGCGCGAAGGACTCTGACCTCTCCGGCCGCGTCCTTTCTTGTTCAAGACTTCCATGTTGTCTTGCGCTTGGAGATTGAAGAGGAGGAGACTATTGATATGGTGACAAGGATATGGCCGAAAGCAACTGGATCAAACTCATTCTCATCGAACGCCTGGTCGTTCGAGATTTCATCCTGGAAAAGCACGTCTGGATGGAACATACACGCATATGGAAGCATTGAGCCTGAAATGAAACCAATGACGCTCGACACTCCAACAATGCAAGCATCCGTGCCATTTACCGAAGTGACGTCCGGTCTCATCGAGCATGATGTCGACAAGGCCTACCTGTTCGCCGGCGTCCGTGCAACAAATTATGGTCCAACATTTCGTAATACCATTGGGTTCTTCGAAGGAAAGGGCTACACTCTCTTGCACCACCGCTTGCGAGATCTCGGCGACCTTGTACGGGATAGCAGTCCACATGGATCCCCCGTATCTGTTGATCCACCAACACTTGATGGTTTCCTCCAGGGCGGTGGTCCGCTTCAAGTAGCGGACGACGGAAGAAGACCAGCTCAGATGCCCAATTACGTCAGTCGTTTCCGCGTTTCAAATGATATCCCGACGAAGCCGAGGCAACAGATCGACATCGTCACTCGCTTGCTCGATTACGATTTCAAAGGCGGGAGAATGCAAATCAGTGTCGCCGCATTGATCAGAAGATCGGATGGAACCTTAGAACCGGTGGCTGAATGGGAATCAATCGCCTTCCGTGCCATCGGTGCAACCGAGGATGATTTAGACCCGGCTTCGAGCCTTCCCGACAGCTGGGTTTGGGACGTGGTTCCGAGGGTTGACCTCTTGGAAGCCGACGAGATTTCGAGGAGATTTCCGGTTCAACCGCTTTCTGCAAAGCAAGTTTCACACATGCGTGACCTGACAACGGCTGCCTCGTATTACATTTTCCGCGCCTTGAAAGAAACGTCGGACGACGATCGATCCAATTTGCCGGCACACCTGTCGCGTTTTGTAAATTGGGGGCGCAAACTAATTTCCAGTCAAGGCGTCACTTTCGATGACGAGCCGAGCACCTTGATCAACAGTATCAGGAAGCACGATGCCCAGGGCGAAATGCTATGCGCCGTGGGCGAACAACTCGTCCCCATTCTGCGCGGCGACATCGAGCCGCTTGAGATAATGCTCACTGACGGCTTACTTACACGTCATTACGAAGCAGATGTCGCCAATGAGCGCTTGAGTAACATCCTTGGTGACGTTGTGCTTAGTTTGTCTCATCTTGAACCGAAGCTGCGTATTTTGGAAGTTGGAGCTGGAACTGCAGGCACGACACTACCTGTCTTGGAGGCGTTGTCGAGACATGTTCCCCCAGGTGCATTCGCAAATTATACCTTTACCGACATATCTTCCGGTTTTTTCGAAAATGCTCGCGTGAAACTGGCCAAATGGACGCACCGTATCACCTACAAGAAGCTCGACATCAGCCTGGATCCTATCTCTCAAGGATTCAAAGCTGAAGAATTCGACCTCGTCATTGCCGCGAATGTGCTTCATGCGACGCAAGACATGGCTGTCACCATGAAAAATCTCCGACAATTGATGAGACCTCAAGGCAAACTTGTAGTGCTTGAAGCCAACGATTATCCAGCATCAGCACTTCCTTTCGTCCTGCTTCCTGGTTGGTGGTATGCCAACGACGAATACCGTGACAGCGAAAAAGGACCGCTGATGACTGTGAAAGTCTGGGACCGACTGCTCTCCGATACTGGCTTCTCTGGAGTAGACGCTTGCATTCGAGGAAGCATCGACTCATTTGAAGAGACTATCAGCATAATGTCTTCAACCAGAATAGGTCAAACAGAGATTACCCCAAACATCACCCTTTGTGGGCCCTTTATCGACGACTTGGACGTCAATTTCGCGCAGACGGTGGCCGATACAGTTTCGGAGCGTTTGGGTTATGAGGTCGAGATCAGACCATTTGCTGAAGTTGAACCCTCGCGCGATTCTTATTACGTCTTCATTGATTCCCCTAGGACGCCATATATGAAGGCCATATCTGAGGAGGTATTCAATCGCGTCCAAAACTTGTTGACCAACAATGCCGGGCTGCTGTGGGTCATTCCTGAATGCGAGATTCCCGAGTCCAAATTCATCAAGGGCATGCTTCGCACGCTGCGACTCGAAACAGATGCCAAGAATCTGTTCTCTTTTGATGGAGTACATTTCACCCCTCGTGGCGCATCAGGCATTGTCAAGCTAATCAAGAACCTATGCGACTCGGAGCCATACAACGCTCAAGATCAAGACTTTGTCTGGCACGAGGATTCCGTCAAGTTGCCTCGTATGCGAGTGGTCAGCAATGCAAAAGAGGTTTTCGCGGCTGAGCAAGGTGTTTCCTTTCGCAAAGAACGCGATATTTGGAAAGGCGATCGAGCATTGGAGTTGACGATAGATGTCTCCGGAAATGCTGAATCAATTTACTTTCGAAGGAGCGAGGACTTGCAGCTACCGCTATCTGACGGGGAAATAATCGTCAAAGTCGAAGCTGCGGGACTCAGCAGCCGCGACCTTGATCTGGTGCAAGGAGCCGTGCCGTGGTCGTCGCCGGGTTTCGATGGAGCTGGCACAGTTGTCAAGGTAGGATCAGCAGTATCTGACTTGCATGAAGGAGACCGAGTTCTGTTCTTGTCGCTGAAGGGAAGCGCTTTCGCGAGCTACAAGAAGATGCCTGCCTGGCATGCCGCCAGGTTTCCCAGCCGTTTCAGCGTGACGGACGCCGCCACTATGCCGCTGGCTTACTCTCTCGCAGTCTTGGCGCTCAATCACACTGCTCGATTGGAAAGGAATGAGACTGTGCTGATCCATTCGGCGGCTGGGGCGGTCGGCCAAGCCTGCGTGAGAATCGCGCAGCACCTGGGTGCAGAGATTTTTGCTACGGCCGGTACCGACATGAAACGGGACTTTTTGCATACAGCTCTTGGCATTCCTAGGAATCGAATATTCGTAAGCCGTTCTGCTCAGTTTCGGGACAAGATTCTCTGCGAGACTGGCGGTAAGGGCGTCGACGTCATTATCAACTCTTTGACAGGAGAACTCATGGCAGATACCTGGGAACTGGCAGCACAATTTGGTCGATTTGTTGACATCGACAGGAAGGGTTCTCTTCAAAACACTTATCTACCCATGAAGTCATTCTCCAGGAACGTGTCATTTAGCAGTATCGATCTCCGGGAATTATACCGACACAACCCAGAAAAGGTGAAAGACATCTTTGCCGAGGTGGTTCACTTGCTTCGTGCTGGTGTTATTCGTCCGGTAGGCCCCTTGTCAGTCGTGCCAATATCCGAATTCTCCTCAGGTCTGCGAAAACTCAAATCTGGCGATCACTGGGGAAAAGTGGTAGCTTCCTTAAGTCATGACGAGCAGGTGGTTGCTGAGAGTGACATGAGACCGACGCCGTTCACTTTGAAAAAGGAAGCAACCTACCTCATAACAGGAGGAACTCGCGGCATTGGGCTGAATCTAGCTTACTGGATGGTTGAGAATGGAGCGCGCAATGTCATCTTGCTGGGTCGTAGCGGAGGATCCGGGCCGGAGGTCCAGCAATTTGTGAAAAAGTACCAAGACACCGATGTCACCATCCGAGCCTTATCGTGCGATGTTGGCTCTCGGGCAGATCTCGAGAAGGTCGTTGAATCCATCAATGACCTTCCAAAAGTTCGCGGTGTGGTACACAGCGCGCTTCTTCTAAGTGTAAGATCGAAACTTCAGGCGGAAGCCGGCCTGGCAACCGATGAATATGACGACACGACGCTAATCTCTGGCTGGTAGGACAAACTTTTCGAGAATGCATCCTTTGAGGATTGGAAGATCATCATGCAGCCCAGAGTTCAAGGTGCCTGGAATCTTCATGAGCTGATGCCTGCGGACATGGACTTTTTCGTTGCGCTGGGATCATTCCTAGGCAACACTGGCAACCCGGGTCAAGCCATTTATGCCGGAACAGCGGTAAGACTGCCATGTGACTTGCTTCCAGACTCATTTGTTTGTGCGACTAACGGGATTCTCCGAAGACATTCTATGAAGCCTTTGCACAGTATCGAAACACGCGTGGACAACACACAGTCTCTATTGCACTGCCCGTCGTCCTTGACGTTGGTTATGTTGCTGATAGAAGTCTCAGTGGCTTGCTTCAACAGCAAATAGGCGCGACTGTCACGATGGCAGATATCCGGACTATAGTCAAAGGCATCATCACCAAGTCGAACTTGGTATCTTGCAACGGATTGTCATCAGTCTTCACTTTGTCGTTGAATGGTGAACCAGTCGCTAACGGCCCATGGACATACTTCCACCCCGTTCTTGCTCTGTCGCGATTTAAGGATGACGGAGACCACGGAAAGGTGAATGGCAATTCCGGCGATAATGCGACATCGACTTCCTGGACAGCAGCAGCAGATCCTCTCGAGGGCTTGACCGAAGCTCTGATCAGCAAGGTCGCGACAATGGCTATCTTGGAGAGAGAAGAAGTGCAGCCAGATGTTCTGGTAGCTTCTTATAATCTGGACTCACTCGTGTCGGTTGAACTGCGTAACTGGATCCGCAGAGAAACTAGTGTTGAGCTATCATTGAGCGCCATCACGCAGGCGTCCAGTTTGAGGGCTCTAGCGGCAGAAATTCTCGATCAAAGGGAAAATAAGACCAGAGAGAAATTGGATGATTAGTGCTATAGTTGTGGTGTGTCTGGCTTTCGTATTTATGAAGTCAAAGCTTATCGATCGACCAGAGAATTGTGCGAGCGAGTGTAATCGTTCAGCTTGCCGAAACAACGATGCCCTTTGTAGACCGGTGACGCCCCCGACCGTGGTTAACCCGTCAGCATAACCAGAACCCTCTTTCCTGAAACTGATAGCTCATGAGTAACCCAACCATGAAATCCGAATGCTATTGATGAAGCCAACATGAATACGAAGGTCCGAGAGCAACTCCAGGTATATCAAAGCGTGTGGGACTCAATCACCCACTTTGAACCTTACTGAAGGCTGGAGCGTCGGCATTCTTCGTCGAATCTGACTAACGCCCTATCCTGTCATTCTATTGAGTGAACAAGTCGGGTTTGTTATATAGCTTTCTGGAGGACTTTTGGTTTGTGCTGCCTTCCGTCGCGAGGGACTCTGCTGAGTTGTTGTCATGATAATCGCAATTGTGAGCCTTTAAATTATGGCAGAGATTTACAGGGCGAAACTTTCATAACATTATCAATTGATCGTCAGCTGCGAAGCAACTCTCAGAGCTTTCGGACTGCCAGAAATGACCTACTTCTGTCCCATGATTACAGTCCGACACGGCTGAAGAGATCATCGTACAAATGACCGATCCAGCCCTCTGCCGCACCCCCTCTCGCCGAGACGCCCAATCCGCCAATTGCCCACAGTGCCGCAACCCCCGCGACGACTCCATGAACTGTGAGCCATTTCTGTCGCCGAGATCTCCTTGTTTTCTTGTCGACTGCCACGCTGGCCGTACCTCGCCAGCCCTTGGTACTGGGCGCTAGGCCCAGCCATTTCGCCATTCCCCAGACCATATGTCCGCTCGAAGCGCCTATGAGAGCCATATATGTGACGTACGAAATGATCGGGTGCCGAGAGAATCCGTGCGCCACATAGGCCAAGCCGACGTTTGAACTGCCTCCATCCACAGATAGCGGTAGCAAGCGGTTCATGAAGACGTGTGCTCCATACAAAGCTGAGAAGGCGTATCCAGACATAGAGATGTAATTCATTGCAGGCCATAGGCGCACCGACTCAACTGACTTTCCTGCTATGGCGTCCCGCATGTGATGCAGCGCATACATGCCTGGTGTGCCGCCGCCATAGCGCTTCATGTTCTGCCATCTGCGCAGAAGGCGCAGGGCTATTCCAGACCCTACGTGCGATATGACTGGGAGGGCGACGAGGAATGGTTCTGTCAGGGGCGTCTGATAAATTTCTCGCGTCATCAGGAGGTACGTCTCCGATCTGGCAGCGGATCGCGTTATGAAAGGAAGAATAGATACATTCGCGATGTGAAGGGCAGTGAAGATGCCCGTTGCGTAGGCCGAATATCGTTGAATCCGGGTTACTAGTGGATGTCAGTCCTTGTACGAGCGTTTCGAGTGACGGGAAAGCGCCGACAGTAGAATACTGAACTGTGTTTGCTCAAACCCGGCCCGCTGGCCGTTCCTACAGGCACAAATTCAAGCCCGCCATCGGCAGAAGTGGCAATGTCCTTTTCTAACCCCGATTCAGCAGCTGACGACGATGTCTCTATTGGTGATGGATCGAGTTGTAGAAGTGAAATGAGGGTTGCCTGGGAATCTTTGTGGGACAGATGTTGCCGATCTGACGAGTCCATTGGGACGTATCGGGACGTCTCGGGACGTCCGCAACTTTGAACAACACAATCGCTTTTGCTAGGCGTTAGGAATCGCTGTGCTTCTTCTTGCGTGTTTGAGCAAATCATGGAGCGATAATTACCAAAGACCATGGACGCGTTGACCCCACTCCCTTCCGGCGGTGGTGGGGCGCACAAGCGTGTCTGATTTCTTCCTCCCGCCTAGAAGCTCTAGAAACTCTTTCGACTCGCAAGATTTCCAGTCTGCCTCCCCACGACCACCAGTCAATGTCAGGCTCAGGGCGGAATGATGATCACGGTTGATGCAAAATGCCGCCTGTAAGTTCCTGTCAACCAGGCTTTGGACCTATTCTGACGGTACATAGCGTCATCAAACGCTGCCGCCGGCGCAGACATCCTCCGCCCGCGAGGCCCTGAAATCATTCTATTGCGCGCTGTGCTCAAAGGGGTATTCCCGCATGAACGAATACGAATCACATCTCTCCTCATATGACCACAGCCACAAGCAACGCCTCAAGGACATGAAAGCAATGGTCAGAGATCCTAACGCAGGTGCCAGAGCGCGGAAAGCCGAAGCCAAAGCCGAAGGCTTGGTCAGCATAAAACTGCCAGGTCAGGAAACGTCCAGCAGCGTTGGAACTGGTTTCAAAAAAGGAGGCTTCAAGAAGAGTGGATTCAAGGATGCCTCTGGCTCCGGTTCGCTCCCTGTGAGTGATAAGCCTGCAGTTGCTGCAGGTCAGATGCCGTCAAGCAAAACTGGACGCGCGAGATCCCCCCCGCCGAAAGACTCCTTGGTGGAGAGCGAAACCGAGGATGAAGATTACGAATTATACGATCCTAGGTTTCCGACTGAATAAGAACCCACGCGGACAAGAAATCATGTTTTTGGCCAGCTATCAAGTCGTCGCGACAGCGAGAATATGCACGACTGGATCACAGCGATTGTGTCCCGTATTGCTTAGAGACAAGTTCTGATCTGGCTTCAAAGGTGGTGATGCAATCTCACAATGCATTGGATAAACGACATATGCTTATGTTCGCCTCGACTATAACGAAACCGCCCTTCTATTGGTCTATTGGTAATATGTCATGTACGCCATTTCTGATTCCAAACATAGGAACATTTCACCACGCCCGCGGTGCTGCTCAGTGCTGCTAGGACTGCGAATGCTGCTGTTGCATCCAGCGATACGAATCGATATGCGATAAGTCCTCTTCCAAAAGACCCATCATGTTCTGATTACCGGAAAACCAGTCGGCAATTTGCGCTGCTTGTCCGCTCAGAGGCTGAAGGCTGCCCATGGCATTCCCGTTCCCATTTGCATTGCCCATTGCCACGTCTTCCGAGGGCATAAATCCCAGTTGACTCAGGTACATCTCGAATTCGTCGCCGATTGGGGCCATGGTCTGGTCCTGTTGCTGTTGGGATTTGGCTTCGACGTAAAGGCCCGCCACATCGCACATAACCTGGCATAGGCGGTATAATTTGTCAATGGCGTCGGATGCTTCTCGTGCCTCATCGAGTGAGTCGACAAACTCTTGCAGCAGACGCAAGTCTTCCATTGATGCCGCCTCGATGACATAACAGAAGAGGACGAAGAAAGGCGCAAATGGAGTCAAGAGCAGATTCCTGTGAGGTGCCATCAGCGCGGCCGACCAATGATCGAAATAGTCACTCATCGAACCATACCAATGAATGTAAATAGATCGGAAGTAGCCGCCAACCGTGGACCGTCTTGTGCATTCTTGATGAACCTTGATTGCTTTGCGTGCGGTAGCCAAGCACTCGTCGCAGAAGCGCGAAACTGAGCCCTCTGGTGCGGGGATCACACGATACACCAAAGTCAGTGTAACTTGAAACTGAACTTCATCACCGCGCAGATATACATCAACAACATCCGACGAGTTCATCGCCTTCAGATATTCATAGATCTGTTCACGCGCCTCATCAGCCTCAATTTCGCACTGGCGACATTCGCTGGCCAAGGCTTTGGCGCGCTCGACAAGCTCTGCCGGGGAGCTTTTAAGAGCACTAGGGCTGTACAGCTGCTCGTATATCCGACTTTGTAGGTAACTCATCTTGATCCAGAGTGTTGGCAATGCTGACGAATCATTATAGCCGAGGCCGTCGAATTCGAAGACGCGCGGTATATCTATATCGCATTCGTGGATGACTGGCGCGCGACCCAGCCTCAGACCAAGCCCTTTGTCGAGGGTGTAAATGTGCCAGAACAGTGTGCGCTTCAGTCTGGCAAGAACGGGAGGGTCAGACTTCATCATCTCGGATCGATGGTATCCTCCTGTTTGGCAGAGCTGGGCAGCCATGCAAGTGAATTGCCAGGCGACGGAAGGTCGGGATACATCTACAGCGTACAGTGCCTGATGCCTGGTCAGCCCTTGCCGTTGTACGCAAAACAGTGTCGATCACAGAACAACATACCCCCAACAGCAAAGCTTGAACGTTCTCGATCTTGGTGGCCAGGAACAGCTGAGTGTTAGCTAGAGCTGTCTCGAGATTGGCTTGGCTTTGCTGCATGTAGACATGATATTCGTCTCGAGTTGCGGTATCTGTGGCCAGAGAATTCTGTTCCATGAACAGATTGTAAAGCATAGCATTGACAATAATGAAGGTCGCATCGGAGAAGTCTTCCGTCGCAAAGTAAACCTTTCGGCAGAGACCTGTGAAGTCAGGTATCCCGATCAGCGAGCACAAGATTGTAAACAGCGTCGGCGGCGCAGCTGGATTGGTCGTCAGCGAGCTGGGACGGGCCAAGTGGCAACATTGAAAACATCCAACGTACATTTGGCGTGCTTCAGTAAGCTCACAACAGCTTGCATCGGCGGCATCGCCAGCTTCGAAATTCCCCCAAGAGGAACTGGCTTCTGCATCGGAAACCGCGGACCGTAGCTTATTGACCTTCGCTTCTGCAATTCTACTAGCTGACTGAGATTGTTTAAGCCCGCCACCATCTTGGGGTTCACCTCGCTCAACGATGTCCTCTTGACGGCGCTTTCTAGGAATTCACTGGCGAAGGTGGTGTGCGCCACCAGTCCAGTCTCGCCCCCGTAGGCAGACTCATCATCGCTGTTGTCATAGTCGGCGGCGGATTCGACAGTCGGTGGACTGCTTCCTGACCGGGGTGTATTGTCTAGAGCGCCGGTATCCGACTGAAGCTTCAACGAAAAGGCGGGAGAAGCCAAGTTTTTAAGGAGTGCCTCGATGTTGCCGAGACGACTCTCGATCGAGTCTATTTTCCGTTCACTGATTTTGGAGTCAGAAATCATCCATTGAGAGTGACTGTCTCTATTCACAAGGCTCTTGAAATTGAGGAGATGGCCATATAGGAAAAGCTGCATATCAAGACAGTCGGGGGATGGACAACGAGAGTTGGTCAAGGTCACCATGATTCCGATGTCACGCTTCCTCGGCCGCTGAAAAAGGGGCCAAGAGCAAGTCAAATCGACAGGAATGAGACACTCACTACTGCGACGAAATCAAGACCCGTTGACGAGGTTCTTTCGGTCGTTGACCGACACCTGTAGATGTGCAACTCCTTTTGGCCGTGCGACAGTTCGAACATGGCCAGTCCTTGTCACAACGAACCTAAGAAGGCAGAGGTGAGGAAGTCGCCGAGTCAGTCGCGTGGGATATGAATGATATTTTGACTCGAGTTCTTCGTGAGGGGGAGCGGGAAGGGGAGGGGATTCCGAAGATTGAGAGAGATGCATCTTCGTGACGGAAAGGATACTGTATGATGGCATTTCATGTCCAGTACCGTTTGGCCCGCCTTCACCAGTATTGTGCGACTTGACGTACCTTTCTCACACGGCATTGATCGCACTGCGAAATTTCAGCAGTTAGCGTTTATTTTGCCCTCCAGCCGCCGCCAGGGCCGCGCCAACGGGATGATGATCATGGCAAACCACCAAGTAGCGGACCGTGAGGCTCATGGCCAGACAGCGTTCCTGCGAGCACATTCAAAGGCCCGACAGGCAGGCGACATGTCTAGCGACGAGCCAGCACAGTAGCAATTGGCTGATGCATGAGAAAAGCAACTCACGGCTCTGCGGCCACTGGGATCGTCGGTGGCCGCGGGCAGGACTCCTCCTGGAACAACCCCCAGCCCGTGGGTAGCGCTCTGCATGACCACCTTTTCGTGCCTTGTGGATGGCGCGAAATCCAGGCGCGCGATCCCACCAGATGACAGTATAGTTTGACGTTACAAGACTGGCCGGTTCCAGCGTCAGTTGGCGAGGCAGACGTCTTGTTTTGGTTCTTGTTTGGAAGAGCTGCCCTCCTGAAAAGCAGTGTATGCAGAGCGGACGTGAAGATGTGCTTATGCCGACTTGGCGATTTTTCATCCGACTTTTAGGTCGAGGCCAATTGAACAGTCTGTCGCGCACTGTCCACGTGTGTCATCCGCGCCCACTACGACGACTTCACCAGTTTCTCGCCTGTCACGTGGCTCTGCTCCTCGTCTACATCACCGCGCCCCTGGTTCATTCACTGTAATGACTTGTCGCTATTCACTCGTTGCGTCATGAATAAAGCTCGACGTCTTTGCAGCTGGAAGGACTTTGTCGGCATCAATGAAAGCCATGTGTTCCACTCGGACCCCGCGGGCGCCGGATGAGGTCACAAATAGAAAAGTCTCCAGTACTTATTTTAGTGCAACGAATTTTTGATCATGCAGCAACGACCATGCCTAATCAGGTAACACACCCAATTGCCCGAATCTTCAGCATCATCAGGCTGGTACCAATTGCTTCAAATCGCTCCGGCAGGACAACGCAGCTGCTGCCGGATTGACTATCTCATAACGGCCCTATAGGGAAGGATAGAGTCCTAATTCCTGAGCTTATAGGGAAGCGCGAGCGGACATGTTCACGAGCTCTCCAAGTATCGCCACCTAAGTAGGCATGGTTGTTGTTCCGTGATCAAAAATCCGTTGCTGCGTGTTGATGCACTCGCAACGATGCACTCAGGAAATGTATGGATGCCTGGGCCACATGGCACCGTACCAAGAAAAATAGCCACTTCAACGCGGTGCATTAGTTCAGACAAAACCTGACAGACTCTACGACTTTTATGCCGAATGTAACCAAGAGACCCCGAATTCAACACCGTAGCAGTAGGCTCGTCTGCCTGCGTGACCATGTTCCGTCCGTGCAGTCAGAGAGCAATGGCGAAAGGCAGTATATTCAATCAGGCCAAAACTAATACCTGTCAGGAGAGAAGGAGGAAGCACTAATAAGTACCTAAGTTCCCACGGGTAGGCGACCCACTGAGAAGAAGGAAGCCTTGCCATGAGGGAAGCTTGCATCGGCTAAATTGTGGAAGGCGTGGTGGTGACAACAACCAACCGTCGTCCTACACACACTCTCTCTATGATCCTTGCAATTGAGACACAGTCAATCCATCCCTTTCTTCCGAGGCGCTCCTGATTGCCCCGCGATTGAGCCGGGCACCCTCAGGTGCATTCAACAAATTGACCGTCTTTGGCTCCTTCATGCGTGATAGTCAAGCAATAATACCCAAGAGGGTGTGCATCGACACCAGTCACGCCAGGTTTGTGGTAGAAGACGATCCGATGATTCCCAAAATTTCAGTTGTTCAGGCCGCCGTTGTACGGACCATTCTGGATCAAAGGATACTCCAGACGGTATTCATTATCGGGGCAATTCTCGCCGAAGTTGAATCCACCACCATGGTTGTAGTATGTATGCGGGAAACTCTCGTTGGGGAATCATGTATCTTTCTTGCTTCGTTCGATGCCTTTCTCCTGGATTTTCATAGCCCAAGACACAGCCCCTTATATATCCTCGCAAGTGAAGGCGGTGCCAGCGCAACTCTTGCTGGCGTCCAAAGATAGATTACTTCGAATAAAGCATTGCTTCGCAGGACAGCCCTTTTTCCTTCGAGGAGGCATGATGTCATGTATGACTGTCACGGCAGGATAGGGGGTCATCTAGCGCAATAAAGTCCCTATGACAGGGCTAGTTGACTAAGACAATGGAGAGCTGCATGTTGACGTCTGAAAAATGCTACTTACACAATACGTGATACGTGAGACGCTTCCAAAACACAATTCAATGCGGCACCTTAGGAAATGTGCAACGGTCTGGTCGCTTGAAACTTCGCTTGTGCCGAAATTGGGATATCCTTTGAGGCAACGAAGCACTCAGATATCGTTTTCTCCATGTGACACACCCTTCCAAGGCGCTCCAACTCACGATGATTGTGCTGGAAGCCAATTTGCATCAAGGACAGTTCGCACAATCTGGCAAATTGCGAAGTGTGTCCTCAAAAGTTCATCGAAAGCGCTTTGGGCAGTGAGACCTAGAGTTTGACTCAAATCTTGCAGCCGAGATTTTCATGACCTTTTCTGAGTTCTGCACCTGTATCTTTTCCTACGACAAATCGCCTATTCGCATACTTACGGCCTTCAATTACTTCCAGCCCTAATGTCAGCTAGAACTGAGCGGCTACGGTCCTAAATTGCGGAGAACGAAATCGAGCTCCGAACAGGCGATGGCTGCGATGAGAGAGAGGCGGAGGCTCTGGTGGCTTACCTTGACGGCAGACTGAGCAAAGATGACGCAGCTAAAGCGTTCATAACGCCTGTGCTGTAATGTGACAATCCGAGACAGATGCTTGGCCGCCCTTAAGGACTGGTCTGTGAGGTGCTCGTGGACTATCCGGACGACCGCAACAAGCTTCTGGGTCTTGTTGCTGCTATCCAAAAGCTTGGGAAACAGTCTGGCGTTAACCCGAAGAACGGATTCAATGCCCAAATCGACTGGTCAAAGGCTGATGGCTTTTTTGTTTCTTGATTTGACCATGCGAGACTCCATACACATGGTGTAGGTGGAGCAGAGTTGGAAAAGCTGTCTGACCAAGACAAAATCGATTTGCAGAACGATTTCACTTCCATCGGAGACGTCGAAACGGAGCTGTATCTCCGTGGTTTGACAAACTTTCCGTTACGTTGGGGCTACGAGACATTGAGCCTTATAAACTGGGAGCGCCCTGGAAGAGAATGGTACCTCCGTTCGATGCACGTTTGGCTTCAGAAAGCTGGCAAACACCTGAAAGAAATGTTGCATCAGAGTAAATTCTACCACGACGAACCTATGACAGTCTGCTGGGGGAAGTTCAAAAAAGGATTTAAGGAAGCGAGCGAGAAGGATTGCTTTGAGTTCACAGAGTCGTGGCGGCTCGCGGCTGAGTACTACGAGATGATGTATTGAGTCTCGCGGCGGATGGGGTGATGATCTTCGACTTTGATCATACCGTGTAATGCGAAGTTTCTGGTAGAGTGTGAGCTCGCTTTGTGCAACAACTGTCCGCATGATTCTGAGGACAAGCCTTGGGGGAACCTGTGTAGCAAACATTGCTAAGATCCAAGAACAAGACACGATATGCTCTGCATGGTGAACCCCTTTTGTCACCTCGCATCGGGGTGAATAGTCTTGTCTGCGATCTCTTCTAATTTGCGCAAGTCCCAGTCCCTAAGAGATGGCAAAATGCAAACAGTTTCCTCAGATTACGGGAGGCGCATGAAGCAGTCTCGTACAATTTGGTTTGTTAACCATCGTCGCCTGCCCTGAGCGAGTCATGATCTGCGAGCCACCGTCAAGTGAACGGAAATCGGAGTTCCGAAACCTCATCAGATTGTGGTGATACGAGCACATGCAGGTGAGGGAATCCTCGTCAATATCCTCAAGCAAAGCGCCGCGTGCAGACTATTAGTGGCCTCAGTTTGCATTTCTTCGTACCATCTGCGCGGTATACAATGACAACTGGAACTCAACCCCATAAGTGGGATAGACATCGTCAACAAGATGTCGCCACTGGCGGGTAGCACAGGGCCGTAGACATCCATGTTGCCGCCTAATCGGAGCTGTGGAAGGTGTTTGAAAGTCTGCGTAAAATAAGTCAAGTTGAGATCTTTAAAAAAGAAGGATGGTTTTTTCCCAAAACCCAGCCACTTGCCTGACTCAGTTCCCCCTCGTTGTGAAGAGGCAGAAATCTCCCCGCAATGATTAAATTAACCAGGCGGACAGGCAAATCATTGCACTAAATTTTTGCCGTTTCTGAATCAGCTGCGCACAATGTGCAGCGGACGCCAGATTGAACCCACGTATCAGTCCTAATGTTCACAAAAAGGCACGCAAGCGGTGGTGCAAGCGTTCCCGCATGAATTGCTTTGGGACGGCTTGGCCTTGGCGCGAAATGGGCGCTTGGTAGGAAATCGGGGCCGCGGAAGTCGCCGAAACAGCACCTCGAGGTTCAGTTCAGAACCTGACAGTGAATCAGTACCAAGCGTTGACAAGCGAGGCCCACTGATTAGCGAGGTCCCCGGATAAAAAGGTAGTTGGCAGTGTTTTCTTGTCCACGCGTGCAATTAGATGATAGTAAGACTGCCGAATTACGAGGTTCATGTCTGGGTCTGGTTCCCTATGCGAACAAGGACACTGGGAGCTTACTTGACGAACATCATGAGGACTCAGCTGGTGCTGATGCCTCCAGAGGTAACTTCTCTTTCATCTTCTTTGTCAGTCATTGCTATGTCGTGTGAACAACTACCTAAGTAGGTACTTCAGTGCACAAGCTCGATGTGCGGTGTTACTGCCACTTTCCTCCCTCTAGCCATCGGACCGCAGGCGTGAGCTTGTACACTGTTTCGCAATTGAACCTCTCTCAGGATCACGGCAACATGCTATAATGAGCCATCTGTTATTGAGCCAAGCCTCAGGCCCGCGTCAGCCACTGACGATGCTATTTCTGATGCTTGGCACGGAAACGAGGCTTCTGCACATTACAACCGCGCATTGAATCCTTGTCATCCAGTAATAAGATTCGCTTTTATGAAATTTATCGTATTCAAGACCTGGTTACTTACGCAATGAAAATACAAATATGGGCGAAGACTGCCACTGTCAACCCGTTTTTACCAACAACAATCTTGTGCCATCTTCTTCGCTTTTGGACTATCAATTCCGACTCTGCGCTTTCTCGATTTTTCCCTTTCGTCGAAGTTCCAAAATGAAGTCTGCCGCTATCATCGTTACCCTTGCTGGATTGGCCGTCGCCACAACCATCAAAAGAGACACCCAGAGCTTCACAACCTTCAACGACAAAGACCTTGTCAACCAGCTTTGCAAACCTCTTGACGAGAATGTTGACAAGCTCAAGTGCCGCGTCGCTGCTCAGGAGTGCATTGACGAGCTCGGCGAAGGTCAGCAGACCTTTGATAAAGCGACTGCCAAGAAGATTCAGGGCTGCTTGTACAACGAGAGACAATATGTCAACCCTGATGGTGATGTAAGTTTGCGCCTCTTAAAGGCCACAGCAGAAGGCATCCGCTCCGAGCCAGGGACTAGATCAGCTGACATAGAGATCATGTAGTCCATCAAGAACTACCTTGCTCAGTACCGTTTGGATAACAAGGACGAAAAGGAGTTGTACTTGAAGTGCTACAAAGACGATAGGGACGGCCTCACCTCTAGCAAGCACATGGTGTGCAAGGTTTTTCACAGTGATGTGGCTGGCGTTGAGTGTGGCCTGTATGGCTGCCGAAGCTTCGCCACACAAATTCAAGTTTGCGACTCTGCTGAGAGCGGCTGCACTGGATGCAGACACAAGGGAGTTGAGCAGTGGAAGCCCCATACTCTCCCCGGTATGAGTATTCCTGCTTTCAACAAGACGACTTTCCAGTGCGACCGTGACTACGCCAGCGGTGACAAAATCCCTGAAAGACGAGTGTACTGAAGCGACGGATAACCCTGGGACATTTATTGCTTTGAAAAGGACCCAAGGCGTCTGTTGTTGTTGGCAATTCTTTCCCAGTAGCATTCGAAGCGTCAAATGAAAAGAGTTTGTGGCTGGTGGACAAAAGTTATCCTGCTTATGGCCTTGGGCATATACTGCGAAGTATAGGAAGAGTTACAGAACCTTTTGACACAATATCTGCAAGTCAATTATAACTTGACAGCGGCCTCATGACCGAAATGCTTTGGGGCCAGTGACTCATCGACCTTTGCAGCAACATAAAGGTGGCGCAAACAATTGGACGCTTGTCTTATGTAGCATGGCATCGTCTCGTTCTGTTCGCCAGAGAAATCTTTCAATTAAGCTGCTGAATCTTAAGATCTTGCAGGGCTCATTGAACTTGGCCAAGATCCTCCGTTAACTCCAACCACGCTACGCAGAGTCTTGCCGCCCGTGGCGTGTGCGGACTTTCGCCCATCGACCTGCCAGCCTATGATCTACTCATTTGCATGTTTTCTCATTGTTAAAACGCTCCGGAAAGGCGGCTCTGGCTTGTAATCAGAGTCTGCGGTGACCAGATGAGCTCTTTCTACACAGTTAAGGCTGGCACGATGCCAAACATGGCGGTACAAAACAATCTCAATGATTCTGAGAGAAGCGGTACGGCCGCTTGTGCGCTCCCCCCCCCCCTCTTTCTGCTCTGATAGCCTCAAAGAGACAATGCAGCAAGTCCTTTACGAAACAACTGTCCCTTGTCTACCAGCGCACTTATTAGATTGCCATTTTCGAGAAAAGGAGGCCCTCTTGATCAGTTTCCACTCAAAGATCAGGATTCAGGGGATCCCGTGCGCATCATGCAACGTAAGTATACAAGCAGCATCTGGCATCATGAATAACAGTGCGAAGAAGCATAACCAAGGAAGAATGAGTTGGAATGCAGTACGTGTCAGTGTACAGAGCACAAGGCGCATTGTCACTAGTTATTGAGTCTCTACAGATCATGGACTGTGAATCGGACATCAGGTCGAGCAACGTCAGCAGCAACCTTTCTTTTTCTCATTCTCTGTCTAGTCTCCTCGGATTTAAATGAACGGCTGTAAATTCAAGAAGCGATTTCGCGACGTTGTGCGGAAAACGCTTGTTCGATTTCGCGAACTGCGTTCAAGTCGGCGTAGAGAGAAACTTCTGCACACAATCGAGAATGGACTCTTGCTTCTCGCGGCGTGCCTTGTCCGCCGCACTCTCAGGGCGTGCCTCGTCTTCGGAGCTTTCGGGTATAGGGATTGGGAGTGTCGCATGGTCCCCTTCCATGTCCACTATATGAACGTCGACCGACTTCTCTTTGAGCTGCTCCTGAATATGTTTGGCATCATTGTTTGGCACCAGTTTGTCCCCCATTGCTCTCAGGATAAGGCATTGTTTCGTACCCAGATTCTCGCATGATTTGATAGTCCGCAAAGCCGAAAAGCCATGAGTCTCTATCGTTAGCCTCGAGTGTTCTTCGTCGACCTGAAAGACTCTCTTGACTTCTGGATAGACGGAGCCGAAGAACGAATTGAACATCACGCTAGTTATGACCCAGCCGACGAAATTGGGGATGAAGTTCGGAATGAAAGCTTTGCGGATGACGCTCTCAACCCTGGCGAATGGTACAATGTCGAGAATCCGCTGGACTTTGGGGCAAGAAACCAGATTCGCGCAACCCAGTGAACCGATAGATCGCCCTACTACCACAATGGTGGCCTTGGGATATTGCTCGAGAGCCAGGTTGTAGACGGCTTGATCGTTGATGACGGCTGCAAGTTCCAGCCGACCACCACTATTGTTAGAAAGTCGTGAGCTGAGATCATATCCGACAAAATCGCGAGCGATTACAACGCAATCATCTTGCCCATGCAGATGCTTAAGAAAAGGGTGCATGTATCGAGAAGGTCGAATGTTCCCGTGACAGAATATCACCACCACTTGAACCATCTCATCCTTCACTTTGGCAGGGTAAACGTGAAGTCCAACTTTAGTTCCCAAGATGGTCTCGAGTTTGTAATGCTCAACATCGTCGGGCATAGCCTCATAGCCGGGATCTGGTTTTGCTTGTTTTGTATTCAAATACTCGTAGTCGATACCAAGCCTTCGCTCCTTATCAAAAGGTAGGCTTCCAGGGAACAGATGGCGCGTAATGTCGGGCTTTAGAGATTCCTGGGCGCGCTGATACCAAGATAGAGAGGGAAAATTGTCGGTCGTCTCACGCTTGGACGCGTCCCAAACCTGGATGTTGTCGATATTGGTTACTTCATCGCTTCCGAGAGCTGGCAACGTTTTGACTTGTTCACACTTGGCAAACCCTTTAGGAGCCATTTTGGCGAAGAAGTTGCGGCGGTCGATTTTGGCGTGTTGCTGCCGAGACCAATACGGGCCCGTAGTATTTATAGAGCAATGGTGGGAGAAATGTGTGTGTTCAGGGACGCGCAAAAGGGGAAGAACTTTGTGGCAGTCGGCGACCACATCATCCGCAACAACCAGATCCCCCCCGTCATCAGCCGAACAAACGAGAATCAAGAATCACGGCCATGTCCACAGATCTGTGACTCGTGTGACGCTCAATGAGGCTCATTGGACGCGTGCTTATCGAAGCCGCATAACCTTCATTTTCATTGTTCATTTCATAGAAACAAGAGATCTAGTCACGCATTCGGCTTCGCTTAAGTTCAGGCCGATTTCGATTCATCGCGTTGCTTTGTCTATTCAGTGTCAAAGCCGGGTCCGGAATAGCAAAGCAACACTCAGACAAAATAAAGTTGGGAGACATGGGACATTTGTGGGCCGCACGGTCCTAAGATACCAATCAAAAAGTCCTCAATCACTCATCATAGGCCGCTATGTGGTTGCATGTACTGAGTTCGCTGCATGCGGATGTATTTCAATGGCCTACGAGCCGACATAAGCAGCTTGGTGCCCATTGTTAGAGCTCAGACTCTGTGGTCTGTGCTCACATAGATTCTTGTTGTCCCGGAACAGATGTGACTCAAATTTAAAAACAAGTCGTTCCCGCCTAACAGTAGGCACTAATTTTCAACCGGCGACGATGACCAAAGCATAACTTTATTCAAAGCTGGCACAGAGCCCGGCGCATACGATCGTTGATATACCACTTAGGCTATGCAGAGATGCAGATATCTAAAAATTTGCTTTTCGAAACACTAGTTAACATTATATTCTATGAATTTAAGCCACAAAGTGCAATTTCAGATGGGTAATAAAAGCCCTTGGATGTGAACGAAAAAATGAATGGCACCGTGTTCTGGATTTGGTCTGGAAAGGGCCCGAGAGACCTCTGCGCCAGATGTCGTTTAATCACATATACTGAGATGCGCAAGCCAGCTCAAAGACTTGATCAGCGCACAGCACGCTCGTCATGTCGTTCTTGGGCCAGAGACAGCTGACGGAATCAGTTGAATGCATCTGATTTCCTTGTGAGTGAGAAGTGAATTCGAGGAAAAGCGTGTAGAAATCTGTACTTATGCGAAACGGAATTGAGTTCTGCACATTTATGCTCTGACGAAGCATGACTTTAGATGATCCTAAGGTGCATAGAGGACTGGTGTTGTTACGTAGACTGTGCGAAAGCACTAGCTGACTCCTCTTGTGTCACTAAGCGTTGAAAGTGAGGCATTTGTCGGCAGGAGCATTCGAGCCCTGAAACAACGGCACCATGGTTGAGCAGTCATGTCAGACAAACATGACCGTCCTGCCACCGGGAGCATCTTGGTTTACCGGCTCAGCAACCACTCGCATGTGGGCTTGTCAGTGTCGAAGGTCCCCTGGACGGCCTTTTTGGAAGCATTGTCGATGTCTTGATAGCCGATCGGCATTGGATGACAGGCTTCGTATTTCTTGAGGAGTGGCAAGTTAGACCGCGATATCCATCTTTAAAACGGACCCTCGTTCCCGCGTTGGCCGCATGAAAATCGCGGCTTGTCTCCTTAGTCTGACCAATTGAGGCTGGAAACTCCAGTATACGACCTGTAAAGAGATGGGCCGCTGTCAGCCGTCAATTCATCGGGCGCCGAATTGAGAGGGGAGGGAGTTCGGAAAGAAAGAGCGCATGGAAGATGTGCAACCCCGACATGATCCGTTAGCGCATCAATATTCACACGCTGCTCTCTCTTGACCGACATGTGATGCAGATTCAGTTCCTGGGCGATAAGAACAACACACAGCTCAAGGATATTCGTTCTAAGCGGCTGTAAACATTGATGCGGGTGGTGAGAGCGCGGCGCAGATCGTGCATTACATCGAGCACAGGACTGGGAGCCGTATTTGGTGAAAGAGACGATGGTGTTTATTCTGATGACACACAATGCGACAATGCTAGAAGGTGTTCGAGCTACAAGTGGAACTATTGCCTGTAGCTCAAATCGAAGAGAAATGATCGGAGTTGGGCAAAAAACGACTGCGGGACTATATCAATTCAAGAAAACGACTTTAGGAGAGATAGGTCTATTCAATGTCGGATAGCCTCATCTAAGATCAGAGCTATGGCTGACAAGGCCACAAGGCAGAGAGAGATCAGCTGTCGATACCACTCTTGTCGGACCAACAACACGAATGCTGCAATTCCACCCATGGTGCGCGCCACATCTATCTTTGAGATAGTAGCTTGACATGGTCACTAAAGCGACGCTTTCTGCTGGCCTTCTGCCAGGGTTTATCATCTCAAAGCAGACAGACAACCCTAGCCACGTCTGACCTGCGAAACATGCATACAACACGTCCGAGTGCATGCACATATATATGCTCAGATAGTTTCAGACATCATAGTACCGTTGCGTCACTCCCTCGTCTTCATGTTGGCTGACGGTGGCTTTATTTGCGCAATATTTGACCAAATTTACTCGGAGGAATTTCCCTCACGATCTCAATGTCTCCTTGCCTTATCAGTTTCTTTCTGATCTTTCGACTCGTCTTGTATCTTCTCTTGAACCGGCAAATGTTCAGTCCTGTATGCTCTCAGGGAACGCGCGTGCCGGCCTGGTTCTAGTGAATGGTGACCGCATAAGGTACCTTTATGTATCAGGCCCTATTGGCGCGACAAACGGACGTACCAAGTTACATTCTTAGCGGACATTCTGCAGAGTCGATCACCAATCGATCCCCCCCTCCACAATGAAAGTCTGGTGGAACAGCCTCCCGATTGACAGCAAAAGCCGCCAGACCAGATTCCAAACTTGCCCCCACATCGAATTGCCTCGGCAAACAGCGCCCCGGCGCGCAGCCACGTCAGTTACCATCACAGATCTGGCTAGAACCAGGACCGGACTTTTGAAGTCGTGGTGGTGAAGACTCCGTGCACCTCGGTCCCGGTTTCCCCCTTGTGCCAAATTGTATTCAACGCGGATATATAAGAAAAAAGACACCCTGCTTCATTTTCATTTCGGATACTTCGCATTGCACCTTTTTTTCGATCACACCAACACCCATCCAACACGCTCCTTTACGGGTCTTTCTTGTTTCTTCGTGTCGCGTGTGTATTGAGCCTGGGCCCTGCAAGCATCCGGAAGACAAGACCGCAGTGCCCGTTCACCACCTTCGTCATGGCCGAAAGCCACCTGGACGACTTCCCGTCCCTCTTCTCACTCAAGGGCAAAGTTGCCGTCATCACTGGCGGGTCGCGCGGCCTCGGTTTGCACGCCGCCTCCGCGTACGTCCACCCCCCCCCCACGACAGACTCGAAAGAACCAAGACCAGGCAAAACTAACACAACCATAGCTTCCTGCAAGCCGGGGCCTCCCAAGTCTTCATCTCGTCCCGCAAAGCCGACGCCTGCAACGAAGCATGCAAAGCCCTCAACCAGCTTCCCAACCGGGCCGCCGGAGCCACTGCCATAGCCGTGCCGGCCGACTCGTCCACCATGGCCGGCGTGCAACATCTCCTCGATCAAGTCAAGAAGCACACGGACCGGGTCGACATCCTGGTGGCCAACGCCGGCGCAACCTGGGGGGAAAGCTTCGACACGCACCCCGACGAGGCCTTCGCCAAGGTCATGAACCTCAATGTCAAGGGCGTCTTCAACACCATCCGTGCCTTCACGCCGCTGTTGCAGAGAGGTGCGTCGCGCGCTGACCCTAGTCGCGTCATCATCACGGCCAGCGTGGCGGGGTTGGGCATCGGCACGCTCGGCCAGCACGGCACGTACGGCTACTCGGCGAGTAAGGCGGCCGTGATTCACTTGGGAAGGAACTTGGCCGTGGAGCTGGGTCCGCGGCATATTACGGTCAATTCCATATGTCCGGGTTTCTTCCCGAGTAAGATGTCGAATGGGCTGTTGACGACGGCCGGTGGCGCGGATAGGGTGGGCGCGGCGAATCCCATGGGTCGGTTGGGTGTGCCCGAGGATATTGCTGGCGTTGTGGTGTTCTTGGCGAGTCGGGCGGGCTCGCATGTCAATGGGGAGGCTATTGCTGTTGACGGCGGCGCTATGTGGGCGAAGGGAGAGCTGGCCTTTCCTGGCGGAGACATGCCCAAGCTGTAAGACTAGGCATAGACCCTTGATTCACATCCAAAGCCAAAGCAGGCTGCGGGAGGCTAGCCAGGTAGATGGATGGATGGCTGCCCAATTGGACCTTGAAGCGTGTATTCTACGTGTGGTCCTATCTTGAGAGCTGCATTAGAGCCTTGTATCATTTCGCCGTAGCCTAGATGAATGGCCAGCCACCCTCCGTGACTTCATCCGGGCTTGCGCGCTACCCATGCAGCGGCTTTGTAGTTGGTCAAAAGCATGCTGTCCCTGTCCTGAATATAAGGGGCGTCAACGTCCGTCCTCGTCCATTCTACTTGGAACCCCATCTTGTCCAACAGCGCCATGACCTCGTCGTTGGACAGCTCAAAGCTGCCCGGATCGGCAATGCCCGAGGAATTTTTCAAGTCGTGTTCCCCGTCGCCGTCATCATCGTTCCCATGGTTTCCGGGTGGCTGGTTCTCGAAATGCCATAGCAGCGGGCCGACATTGACGAGAATGCCGCCCGGTCGGAGGCAGAAACGAATAACCTCCAGATACCGGATCAAATTTGGCGCCGTGTCCAGGAAGAACAAGCTCGCAACGGCGTCATAGGTGTCCCTGTGTGCCTCGTCGGCGTACAAACACAAGAAATCGGCCGCACACATGGACATGCCGCCCGGGTTGGCGGCCATGGCCAGTGTGGTAGCGGGATGAACGTCGGGCACCTTGTAACCCCGGAGGTGGTGTGCACGACTGACGTGGTTCGAGAAGGTGTGTATCCAAGGGTGTATCGTGTACTTGCCTGCCGTTGGGCATTCGTTCAGGATGTGCGAAGACGCCAGCAGCTGGTGATAGGAAATCTCATTTCCTTCCGCTTGGTACCCTTTGAGGCACAGTTCGAAGACCAATCTTCCTAATCCGGCGCCGGGAACGAGGACTTGTTGCGGCCTGCTACTTCCAGCAACGCCGGAGGAATTGACCCGCGCCTGCTGGTCCTCCAGCGCTTCCATGATGGGCGCGTAGCAGGCCGTCCTTTCTGATGCGCCGGCTTCCGTCCAGTCTCGATAGAATTGGCGCAAGGTGCTCCGAGCCTTGTCGATATCGGCGTGTTTGGCTACGCCCGTCCATTCCAGCGGCAACGTGGCTTCATTCTGTTGTGTCATCGTGGCGAGAGAAGAGAAGGATCGCAGCCCGTGTGATGCAATGGCCCGGGCGAGCTCTGCGTTGGACTCAATCGCTTCATCGGTACGGTCCAAGGTCTCGAGAAAATTAAAAGGCGGCGCGGCCAGCATTTTCCAATGATCCTGAGGGAGTGCGTAGAAAGACCGCCTGCGCAGATGGGTGACGTTGAAGTGCGCGGATTTGGCGTATTGTCTGTGAGAGCTCACGTGGTCATGTGTGAGAGATACGAGTAATTTGATGAGTTCTGAATGGATGATACTTCTGCGGCTTGGGGAGGGGGGCTTCCATTTCTGTGTTGTTGGAGATGGGCCGACTTACGAGAATGAATCGATGGCGCAGTAGATTACTCTCACTTCCTCGGGATCATCCATATTATCTTCCACCCCTCCCCAAGCACCTTCCTCTGCGTGCTCATTTTGCCTCCCTCCTTCATCGGCCATGATGGCCGAAGGCTTCCTTCCCTTCTGCCCGCGAGTCCGCTACGGAATGCTCGTCATTGCCAGAGATTCAAAGACAAGGGGGAAAAGACGCCGTGGACTGGGGTTGAACGTTTGGTTGGAGGTTTCGGGCAACGATCTCGGTATCCTGCACGCTGTCAAGGATTCCGCAGATGCTCGATTTATTCAAGCAAAGAGCTTCCTTCTATTGATATGCTTTCCGAGCCAGAGATGAGATAAGGTGTCGATGGCGAAACAGTCTGTCGTCTGCAGCGAGGGGGGCGACTTTCTACTGTAAATCTGGTCGAGCGTTTTGTGTACCTGCAGTGGGTCGTAATCAAGCCCAACGAGTTTGACACTAGATTCTCACCTTGAAGAATGTATATCTTCGCACGCGATTTTGCTCCATTCTGCCGTGTTGAAACGGCGTCTTACATATGCAAACATACATCCAAAAAATCTTGTACCCCTGGAATTTTGACATCATGTTTGTAATTACTCTAAAGTCGAATAGCGACGTTCGTCTGGGTTGCCTGTGGCTGCTGTGAAAAAGCTATGAGGGCAGGCAGGTGCTGGTCAGCCACATTGAACCAATCATGTGATCTGCCAATGCGTCTCGGCAGGCGCGATCCTGCAGGGCTGAGGAAGCGCGCTGTCATCAGCCATGCGATCGCGTGCATCAATCAGCGACTTCATCGTCCGCCGTCGATCCCATTTGACGTCGACCGTTCGAGATGTCGGGCGCAGAGAATGAAGCTCTGTGCCTCTCAATCCCCTTGCCGCGATCTTTTGGCACGCGCATCTTTCTGCGACTGAGTACGCGCGCCCGAGCAGTTATGCTCTCTCTTACAACCGCGACGCAGGACGAAACTGGCGTGACCAGACCTATGGGCTCTTTTGTCTACGCGATGCCAAATGTACTGTCGTACGTCATCCCCCGACCATAGAGCGACCGCTGACCTTGACTTTGTAGCCCCTTGATGACAAGAATCCACTGTCAACCACTCTGTTCTCTTCAGTGACCACCGACGATTTCACCACAAGGTTGGCGAAGCTGTTGGCTCGGCGTGTCCAGCTGCCCCTTTTTGTCACGAATTCCATGGATCTGACCGTGACAGGCATGGGGGGGACGGTTGAGGAAGAGATGGAGGCATTCAAGCATGTCGTTGAGGTTACGACAGACGCACTTCAACTCACCGGCATTGGTGCGCTGGCACTCGATTCAGGCAGCAGCACCACCACCACCTAAGCGACTTGAACTGTGGGCAAGAGATGAAGTTTCCGCATGAGCGGTCGTCCTTCTGTGAGGGACTATTTGCAGGCTCATTGATTGTTGCAGAGCTGCTGTTGGGCTACGCAGGTACCTGACGAACATCGCAAAAACTGCCAGGCGGAGGCCTGACGGCATGCGCGCTCGCCGCTCAGTGAACATCAGATGACATGGGTCCCTCATCTCTCCAATCGGGATTCCCTTCGAAATGTGACGAGTGCAACGATCAGCGCAGAGGAAATCGCTGACCTCAGTCACTCGATTCAGACACTACGCCACAATGATCAGTTTCCGCTGTGCAGGTCGGGGTTGTGCAGTTTTCTCACGCGTTGAGCTGCATGCAATGCATTGTTTATCAGGCCTCAGTGGAACTGCTCAACAATTGATGCGACCGTGTGTGACATTCATATTGGCTACTGAGGCCTACTCGCTCCCCTCCTTGTTCAGTCGATGCCGGTGTACAACCACCGGTGGACGCTTTAGCTTTAAACCGCCACGGCTAGTCACCAGCGTCAACAAGACCCCCTTGTGGACTCGAGCTGCAACCCGACTTCGCCTTGTATATTGGTACAGAGGTCTCGTTCGGTTCTTTTGCGCATCCAGAAGGTGACAGGATCCGAGGCGGGGCAGGTGAGGTTCCTGACGCCTGATTTCTAGGCTAGCCGAGCTTGACCTTTGACATTCGCTATTCCTTACGCATGGCTCGTGTCATGCATGATAAGCGGGACTCGAGGGGAGAAAAATGGGCTGCTGCCGCCCTGAGCCCAAGAAGCCACAGATCAAACCGGGTTATCGTTATCGCAGTCCGCCGCCAACTTTGGCTGCGGTTACTCCCCCACCAGAACTCCAGAAGAACTACGCAGTCGGATCTTCGTAAAAAAAAAGATCCGCAACGCATCGCAAACGACTCTGATAGACGTTCGTCACGATACAGGGTATTTTCCTTCCCAATGCGACCGGTCAGAGACTTTCTGCGTTGTCTGTTGCTATTTTCAATTGCCGCTCGTCCAAAACCCTCCAGCTAGGGCCCGAGGCCACACTGATTCTGGCTATTTTCTACCCCACGACCCTTGTACGATCCGGAGGGGCAAAACCCGGCAAGCTTCTGCATGCAATTGCCTCATGCTTGACCGCGCGTTGAGGAACCTGGTCTTTTCACAGCGTTGGTGTGGGTAGTCGGCGAGCCATTCTTCTCGGGGATGCAGTCGTTGTACAGCGACCTTTTTTGAGAATTTCCCCTTTCGCTACCTTACGAGACATCGGCAAATCGCCCACAAGATGTCTTGGCAACCAGCTCCAGATTCGGTGAGGCAGCTCGCCGCTTGCCTTCGTGACTCGTTGAGCGGCTTCGACAAAAATGCGCAGAAGAACGCCGAAGTGGTTTGTGACTGTTGCCTCCCCCTGACCCTAATCACTTCGCTGCTAAGACCAAGTTAGATGCTTCAACAAGCCAAGAGCTCTCCCGATATCAACAATTATCTGGCGTACTTATTTTCGAGTACTCAGCTGCCGGATGCGGTAGGACTGCAGTTCAACAACGCCGACTACCATCTTGTCCGATCGGCCGCCGGCATCATGCTCAAGAACAATATCAAATCCGATTGGAAAGGCATACCCGAAAAAACCTTGGAACTCGTCGGGTTTGCAATTCCCCTATGCTTATCGGACCCAAATCCTCAGATTCGTAACTATGCTGGAAACATCGCGACCGAAGGCGTTCGTAGGGGCGGACTGCTGGCTTGGCCAGATCTGCTTCCTCAGCTTATGGACCGGATCGGCAATACGAGCGGCAACATGTCCACTGAGGCTCAGGAAGGAGCCATACTCACCCTCGTCAAGATCTGCGAAGACAGTCCTCGCCTGTTTCTCAGAGAGGTCAATGGAGAGCGTCCTCTAAACTTCATGTTGCCTCAACTCATTGCCGCCACCAAAAGTCCGCTCGCCAAGGTCCGCGCCGGAGCTCTAACAGCCATCAACGTCTTTACGCCCCGAGCCTCTCAAGCCATGCTCAACTCCATTGACGAGCTTTTGCAGCATTTATTCATTCTATCCAGTGACCAGAACCCCGATGTCAGACGTCAGGTCTGTCGTGCCTTTGTTCATCTGGTAGAGACTAGGCCTGATAAGCTTCTGCCGCATATCGACGGTCTAGTAGATTACATCATTTCGCAACAAAAAGGTGACGACGAAGACCTCGCGTGTGAAGCAGCAGAGTTTTGGCTGGCTGTGGGAGAGCACAACGATTTGTGGCAGGCTCTTCGGCCATTTCTCAGCAAGATCATTCCGGTCTTGTTGGAGTGCATGATTTACGGTGGTGAAGACATTGCCCTCCTCAGCGGTGCTTCTGACGACGAAGATGAGGAGGATAGGGAACAAGACATAAAACCGGCTTTTGCTAAGAAGAATTTGAACCGAACGAGCAAAGTCAATGGCGACGCAGATGATGCGAAAGAAGGCTCAGAGGTTCAAAGCAAGCCTACAGATATTGATGATGATTTGGAAGAGGGCGAAGTAGACGAGGCCGAGGATGGAGATGAAAATCCCGATGAAAGATGGACGTTGCGCAAATGCTCTGCAGCGGCATTAGATGTCTTCGCCAAAGACTTCCGGAATCCGGTATTTGAGGCCATCTTTCCTTACCTTTCACAAAACCTCAAGCACGCGGAATGGCCGCACCGCGAGGCTGCAGTCCTTGCCCTCGGGGCTGTAGCCGAAGGTTGCATGGAAGTTGTGGTTCCACATCTTCCTGAACTCGTGCCATATTTGATATCGCTCTTGGAAGATGCCGAGCCCGTCGTGCGGCAGATTACCTGTTGGACTCTTGGCCGCTATTCGGAATGGGCCGCGGAATTGCCCAATGGCCAAAAGGAACAGTATTTTGTCCCACTGATGGATGGTATTCTTCGAAAGATGCTGGACAAGAATAAAAAAGTACAAGCTGCTGGCGCGTCAGCTTTCGCCAATGTCGAATACAAGGCCGGTACTCACCTGGAACCATACTGCGGCCCCATTGTTCAGCAATTCGTTCGCTGTTTCGGCAAATACAAAGACAAAAACATGTATGTCTTGTATGACTGCGTTCAAACCTTGGCAGAGCGCACCGGGACGCTCCTCGCGACGCCCGAACTGAGAGATCAGTTGATGCCGGCCCTTAACGAAAGGTACAATATCGTTTCGGACCAATCCCGCGAGGTGTTCCCCCTACTCGAATGCCTTTCCTACATCGCAATAGCACTCGGCCCTTCCTTTGCTCCCTACGCGGCGCCAATCTTCGCCCGCTGCATCAACATCATTCACATGAACTTGGAGCAGAGTCTGGCGGCTGCAGGCAGCGGAGCTTTCGAAGCGCCCGACAAAGATTTCCTCGTCACAAGCTTGGATCTTTTGAGCGCCATCATTCAAGCATTGGGCGACGAGCACTCGACAAAACTTGTCGAGAACTCTCCGCAGCCGTTCTTTGAGTTGCTCACATTCTGTATGGAAGATCCTGCGGACGAGGTCAGGCAATCCGCTTACGCGCTGCTCGGCGACTGCGCCAATTACGTGTACCCTTTGATGCAGCCTCATCTTGCCACAATTTTCCCCATAGCCCTCCAACAGCTCGATCTTGACTCTATGCTTGACGATGAAGTAGGTGACGGGTTTGGGGCCTACAACAACACATGTTGGTCAATCGGCGAGATCACAATGCAACATGGTAAAGGCGTGGCACCATGGGTTCCCGCATTGGTCAAACACCTGGTTGATATCATGTGCAATGCCCGCGTGCCAAGGAGTCTTGCCGAAAATTCAGCCATCGCTCTGGGTCGGCTCGGAATAGAGAATTCTGAGCTGCTAGCTCCCGCCTTGCCAACTTTTGCCGAGGACTTCCTGATGCTCATGAAGAAGATTGATTGCACGGAAGAGAAGGCGACTGCTTTCAAAGGCTTCTCCATGGTCGTTGCCCAAAATCCGCAAGCAATGGAGAAGGTCCTCTTGGAGTATTTTGTGGCCGTTGCTCAATATCAGGACGCTGAGCTGCAGGGCCCCCTTCGACAAGAACTTCACGATGTCTTCCAGCATGTAAGCCAAGCAGAATGTTGCAGCCCTCTCACAGCTTTGACAGCGCTCGGTAGCATACGCTAAACTCAAGTTTTTGACAGGTCCTCAACGTGTACAAGCAAATGATGCCGCAATTCGGCGAATTCCTCTCGCACATGCGTCAAGGGGATCGCCAAGTCCTCACGACAAGATATTCTGTCTAGCTCGGATGTGGCGTAATGTGATGGGCAATGGGTGGCGTCACCGAGGGCTCTCTTTTCATTTTTCCAAGCCAGTAAGTTCATGGTCGAACCCGTTCAGGAATTTTCATATGATGGCTCTGGCCCTCCGAACGGCCGGCGCGGATCTCGATTTAGTCGACAATATTGCCACGTTGATGAGGCAGAATGTAGGGCCGGAATATGTTGGTGCAACTTGAAGAACATTGGTCGTTGGGATCAGGTGGCTCAGCGTGGAGGATTTCGTGTTTTTACTTTTTATTCTCCGAGAGATTATGACAGTGGACGAGGGACGGCACTCACGCATGCATATGGTCCGCATCTTGAAGCACTATGGACCTGAAAGGCTTCTGAAGTATCCCAGTCCCGTTCAATAGACGGTGTCTACGTTCTAGTAAGTAGGTAGGTAGTCGAGTAGATAGAAGCGTCTCCTGACGCGACCATTTCATTGCATTTGCGGGACAATGCAAAGCATCTGAGGATCCTTACCCTGTACTCCTTCAGCATGGAGAAGATGACCACGACGTCACAACGGCGCAACGCACAATTCAGGGGCTTTGTTTGTTCTGATTCAAATTTTACTATCAACGTGTGATTTCCTGTGTCTTATGTTCGTAGGCGCTTGTTCATGCGGCCATGTTGGGCATTTGCTGCTCGCTTATTGATAAAAAAAAATTGTGGACTGTTTCAGGCTGGTGCGAGCTGCGGAACAGCCTGGGAAGGTGCGCTGGGCGTTTTAACGGAATGACCCGTACCTGCCAGGTATGTACTTGTCTACTTTTATGCTAGGTTCGCACTTGCTCAGGCTCAAAGGGCCCACACCTTGGGAGAGGCCTCACAAGTCTGTCAACCAACGCAAAACCCTCCTTGCACATCTGAAATAGCGCCCTGCAGTCCTGGCAAGCTCTTCTCCGTTCTTGATCATTCGGCGGAGTCTTGTGTTAGCCTTTGCTTAAGTACGTAACACATTCGTTTTCGTGGTCTGACTGGCCTGCTAGTCGCCGCTGTCGGCCAACCACTCCTCAAGACGCATCGTCCCTTGACGTCCATTCACAACATGCATCTGAAGTACGGAGTCCATGCTTTGTGCATGTACACATGTGCACATATACGATACTGCTTTGGCGACAAGTCAGCAAGATCCTCGACGTGTCTGATTCAGTCGGTCATTCCACTCCACGTTATTCCCAAGTGGACTTTTCAGACAAATCCCTGCTGAGCTGCGCGCTGATACCGGACACTCTTGAGCCCAAGGAATGACGTCCGTTGTGGTACGTACTGTACTGGTTTTGGCGGATACCGAAGACCTCGGACCTGGGGACGAAGCCTCCTCCCCCCACTGGAGTGTCGTCCTCGGTTGTGCAGCTCTCCGCCACAACAGCCGCTAGACGTGTCCTCGCCGCCTATAGCACGGCTTCATTAAGCAGATGGATCGTGGATGCCCGCTCTTCCAGGGCAGGAGACGGAGCTGATCCGACTATTGCGGAAGGGTGAGCGACTTGTCGCCAGACGGTCAAAAACATGTCCTCATCTGAAATGAGCGGCTCTGAGGGACCCTGCGAGCCAGAGCTGAGGGCCTCGGAGGTGCAATGCGCGCACCTCTCGTCAAGCTCAGTGGCAGGTCGCATGTGGAGAGCGAATGCTCTGATCATCGGTCTTGACACCGCAGCATCTACGCAAACTTCTCAACTTGTGGATGGCTTGGTCCTAATTGTTTAGAGTCGACGAATCACCAAAAAGCCTTTCTGATTTCTCGAATTACTTGGACGATGTGTTTCATGTGGTTTGAATGTGAAGGAGAAATGGCTATAAATAACGCAAAGATATATGATCAACCGGTTCCAGAAGCTGAAGACTTCTGTTGATGCAAGCCAACCGCTCCAAGACATCACTGTGGTGTGAGGAATCCGAGGGGTCGTGGCGACCCTCTCAAGCGGCGTCGTTCTTAAATCTGTCCGCTACCGGCCGGGGACGTTGGCATGCATGGCTCGCGCTGTGCAGCCGATGTAACAGAACAGCGCCGAGCCAACAAATGATCGCTGGTGCATGCCGGCAAGAACACCTTGAAGGACTGCTCCGTACTCTGTACTACACACGAGGTTATTTCGCTGAGTGACGCAAAACGAGCTCACCCAACCGAGACAACTGCGGAAAGCGTAATCCGCCGGCTCCCTCGAAGCCGCCATGTCTCGGGCCAGAGATTCGAAACACCTGAGCAGGCGCAGACAAAAAGTCACTACTGGATTTTCGGCATGATCTTTGTTGAGTGGGGAGGAACTTGCAGACTGCGTGCAGGCTACTGCAGCTCTTGGGCATCATCTGGTCGCATTTTCTACCAGCATGCGGTTGTGCTTCGGGAGGCACCAGACAAATTGTGGTGTCATTGGTCAAGAAAGGTGCTGCCAGCCACGAAGTAGGGCGGAGCTAGTGGCCATGAAACGTTGTATCTCGCCTCACCCATTGCCGGGTCACCCGGGGAAGTCCATTGACGCCTGCCCAACCACATATCCGGTGGGTACGGGCACAAGATGACGGCTCCGCGCCAGAGAAGCTTCAAATCCGTTCATTGCGAGCAAGGAAACTCAGCTGAAGATGGCGCGGCATCGGACCTCGGCCATGACTGTGTCGCCACGTAAGTACGTACAATTGTGGCCCATCAAGGCCTTGGTACAGTACCACGCTCAGCGGGGCTTTGCGTCAAGCGGCGACAACGCATCGCTGCTGCATCTCGAACCGCCATGGACTTCTCCGACGGTGTTGGAAGGGCGGCAAGCCATCGCTGTGCATGAGCGCTACTGCTGCAGGACATTGGGGAGGTGTAGGTATTTGCACCTTGCATACTCATCGAAACTGGCCGAGATTCGCGGATGTTCTTATCGTGAACGAGAGGCCAGGAATTGCAGCACGCATCGCGTGGTCGCTTCTGTCGCAGCCGACCATCAACCAAGTCCTCCAGGCTAAACTTGACCGAGACTTATCCGAGAGGCGACTGATGGAAAAAAGCCACTCCGGCATCTCGCCATGTTTTTGTTTGGTATTGATGTGCGAGAGATCCCGTAGCGACAGATAAGGCTCTGTCAAGGGCCAAGGGAGACTGCCTCACCGCCAGCCGGCGGGGGGCCTGCTGACTCTGTGCCATATTTGGACACGAGCCAGTCGAATCCGCTGATCAGCCAGCATTGGAATCAGTGATTCTCGCCGTGTCGCCCGAGGCCAGTCCAGCTGGGGTCATGCCGGCAAGGCGGGGGTCTTTGTCGCTGCAGAAGGAAGTCCGGCGCGCTTTGTTGACAGTGGCTCGCGTAATGGACCGTTCATTGCGGACTGTCTACGTCTGGGTATTGTACCCCGGCCGAGGTACCTGGGGGTTCGTGATGGTCAAGCCAGGTGTTGTGTCTCCGCTACAAATCGCTGAAAGCGCAAGAGGTACATGTCAGCATCATCCTTTGATGGTTGATGCTTTGTGGCGAGAGCCATTGGCGGAAGCCGACATGGACAAAATGAGACTAAAGGCACGTCTATCGCCGAAGTGGCCTCAGCTATTTGAGGGCGCCACATGCTGAAAGACTCTGAGAAAGCGTCAATGGACCAGGGTCGATCACGCGTCAGAGGATCTCATGCGTGTCATTGCTGAGCGCGCCAATGAGGATGCCATACACTAGTAGGTTCGTCTGATGGGGGGTCTCTGTCGAGTCGCGGTCGCGACCGCTGAAAAGAGATTTGAACTCGGATTCTGACTCGGGTCGACTCTAGGCAAGGGCTTATTCTTAGGTCTGACCGAGTCGCCACGTAGTCAAGGTCCATGGTCGACATGACAGAAAAGAGGTGATGTGATCCGCCGACCGTTTATTCCTGGCTTCGTTGACATGACTGTTGTCATGCCATTGACTTGCGGAGCACCATCTGAGTTGTGGGGTTAGTGGCCAGGAAGATTTCCGCAGATTTCCGCGGTTCATCGTCTCCTCGACTGATCTGGCATTCTTGGCCTTCTTCAGACTTCTCAAATGGTATCACCGTCCATATTGCTGCCCACACTATGACCTGCGACCTTACCGTGACTGAATGCGGGTGGCTGGCTTCATTTGGGGCCGCGACGGAATTGGAGTGCGCAGTCCCGAATGACCACCATCGTGACGCTTGATCATGTATATCAAAGCGGATGTATTCATCAAATCCGAGCCTGAAGGCGACAGCCCACGCACGAGTCTCCGGTTACTCTGCTCGTCAATTACAAGAACAAAGATTATCCGGCGATTTTGCGCGGAGGGGATTGCCGGCAGGGCTTACTCGCGCTCGTCCGATTGTCAGCCATTCTCAATCTTTTGACCCCTGGGCATTGAACAGAATATTGTCCAGGTGGGGGGGTCCGTCGGCGACGACGGCGATGCACCAAGGTCGTCGCCCGTGACGGGGGCAGGGGAAGGAGAGAACTGAGAGAGAAGACCAAGTCAAAGACAAAGAAGGAGGAAGGATTATCATGTCGCTCCTGGAGCTGGCATCCATATTATCGACTGATTCAAGACAAGCGGGCAGCGAAAGCTGGCTCAGGGTCCTCTGATATCGTGGAGACTGATCTAGGGGTTCGTGATGATCTACTCGGAGATGCATGGAGAAGCAGATTTTTTGAATTTCTATGTTTCTATTTTGGCTGCCTGGATCGCCCCATAACGAATTCGCCTAGGCATGTGCGGGCTCGGTAGGGCTACGAATCAAAGCGGGTTGCGTACAGAGGAAAGGGAAAGGAGCAGCGGAAATAAGGGGAAGCATGAGAGGCAAGTTGTACCAAAAACACGCTCGCCCACTCTCGCCCACGCACAGCATTGCTAACACGTCATTTGGAGCAATTGCTCAATGTGGCGCTGGAGAATTGAGAAGGTTCGGAAGGGATCAAAACAGGATCGCGACAGAAATCTTCCTGAAGCAGTCGGAGGTGCAGACCCCCACGGCGCGCACGCTCCAGAAGGGGGACCCTCCTTTTTCCGCTCATTCTCAACCAAACCGCTGGCTCGTGTGGGTGTTATTTTTAGCACAGCCTCTGGTCTCGCTGCACCACCCTCTCGCCAAGGGACGTGCGTCATGGCCGCTCCCATCTGCCCACTACGACAAGCTTGGAAAGATGGTGGGGAGGGAGGGGGGGCGTGGCTGAGGATTGCCTCCACCAAGGTCTGCCCGTCCCTGCCTTTTGGTCGACATGCTATTTCCTGCCAACCCGACTCAACGAGGTAGGTAACGCGACTCTAAAACAGCATCGTATGCGCAATCTTGTGTCTCGTACCGCGCGACATGGCCATGTGCGAGGTGAGTTGACACGTTGCGATGCTTCATCATCAGAGGCATGGGGCAAGAGAAAAGAGAGAAAAGGAAGGGGAAATGGAGAGGGAGGAACGAGGGCAGCTGATATGGGCTTTCAGGCGCCGCACGACATGCGATATTGCAACGGCTCTCTGTACCACGACAACAAGGTATGCTGAACTCATGCGATGGGTTCCTACAGACGGAAGTACTGGATACTGGCGCCGCGTGCCTGATGCGTCCATGCAAACCTCAAGGTGTGTCCCGACATCGCTTACAACAACGATACTCACTCGGTGTAGCCCAGCCGAGAAAACCAGGGCCAGAGCACTGTCATGACTGCATATGTAGGTACAGTGCACAACACTCACTTGCTCGATACATGTTTGTCGCCATTTCCCTGAGCTGCTAAGACTATGCTCTACCAGGGAGCGGTCCTCGGCGGTCCACATGATCGTGGAAGTGTCGATCCTGGACTGAGCAGTGCAGCGTAGCCCCCGTCGGCCGAAGCTCCGCAGTGACGTTGGGACTACGCTGCTGTGGCGTTTCGAGGATCGTCCTGCTCCATCCGGAAACTTTGGGAGATGGTTTGTGCGTTCCTCTGCGTGTGTTTGATCTGCCTAGATCTGCACCCACAAGCGCATACACCAGGGGGAGCCCGAAAAAAAGTAGAAAAGTAGAAAAGAAACGAGATCAACGAACTCGATCTGTTCCCTATCCGACACCACCCAAAAAAAAACCACAAAAAAAAAAGCCGGTGTGGCCCCATGACATGGGCTGGCTTGGCGTGGCTGGTCCTTCCTCTCCGCGGTCCCCACCCCCCCAAAGACCTGGCGGTGCCTGCCTGGTTGCTTGGCCTGGTTGACTGATCAATATCAATGCCATGCCATTCGGCTTTGGGGTTGGCCTTGGTCAATTGTGGTTCGCTCGCTGATGGCCACGCCCCCCTCCCCTTTCCCTTGGGCTTTTCTCTCGCTCACCTCATCCTTGCCATAGCCTCCCTCCGCTGCTCGTGCTTTGTCAATATGGATGGGATGGGGTGAGTATGGACTGCACTCCCGCCCGCTCTAGACGAGAAGCCCCGTGCTGACGGTTGGCGTTGCAAGAAGCCCCTGCCGGCTGCCGGCGTCGTCCCTCTCGAATGGTGGTATTTAATATTCACCATTCCCCCCCGTCCCTAGACCGTCGCCTATTGTCACGATCACAATAATATTCTGCAAAAGCCTCGGCTCGCCTACGTGACATATTCGCACTCGCTTGGTCCCTTGCTCACCCCATCACTCGCTCTTCTAGGAAGTCCTCGTTGACTCCTGTCATTCGCTTAAGCGTTGTTTTTTTTGGTCGTGCTTGTTGATCTGTTGTTCCTGTTAACGAACCACACCTCCCCCCAACCGCCCGCCACTTTTTGCATTTGCTTGAAAACGAAATCTTGTCGTCGAGAAACCATTAGTCTGAGAGGGTCCCAGGACAAATCAGCATACGTTTGTGACGAGGTGCTCACGAACGACCGAGCCATCAATCAGCAACGAATCCCACCCGTCAGCCAACTTCCGGGTGCCTGAGGAGATCAGCCTTGCTACCGGTACTGAAGGCCAGCCGTTGACTTTCAGAGGAAACTTGGGAGACCAACGAAGAAGAAAACATCAGAGTGCCAATGTTGATGTAATCTCCTTGTCGGCCGGCCTTGCTTCTATTTCAGCCCACACTCGCTTTGCACATATACAATCGTTCAGTTTTCCCTTGCCGCGTGGTATCTCTGCAACTGACAGCTGGTATCCCGCTGCTCATACGACGCATAACATTCGCTTCGTTTTGGACTTCAGGTGCCCAAACACTCGTCAGGACGCCCAAGGCCCATCGATTCCTTGTTGTCAAGCAGGAAGGACTCGACAAAAAGAAGGGAGAAGAGAGACTAAGTAGAAAGAGAAGTGCCAAAAGGAAGTAACAAAGAGCCTTCTACGCTTGCCACGCCAGCCTGCGAATATTGTATCTGCATTACTCGGTACGTCCACCCAACGTTTATACATGCTCCCTTTAGAGACGACTCTAACCGACAGCCGAGAAAGCAGCACGGACAGAGCTGCCCATAGTAGGAGGCCCCTCAGCCTTCGCTTCTGGCCTGGTTTATTTTGTCTTTCCGACCGAAGCACCCGAAAAACGATAGCAACCTAAAAGATGGCTGGTCCTGGTGGTGGTCCCCCTCGTCGTAGGTTCGTTTTCCCCCTGCCGTCTGCCGCTCACGATCCCGACCACAGAAGCTGATCATCGTCATGACTAGCCACACCAAGTCACGTAAAGGCTGTGAAACATGCAAGCGACGACATATCCGCTGCGACGAGAGTTTTCCGCAATGGTGAGTCAGCATTGCGTTCCCTCTCTCATCCTGCGGTGTGCCGACCAGGCGCACAAGACTGCATGCGGGAATGTCCCAAGATGGAGATGGAGATGGCGATTTGTACGCATCTGACTAACGCATTGTCCTCACGCTCAGCCGTAATTGCACCAAGCACAAGATCCGCTGTCCGTACAACGAAGTACAAGCGCCCGGCGCTGACCGCCCTACCACACCCGAACGACCTGACCTGATGTGGACGCCGCAGATTGAGGCAGCCATTACCGAGTGGCAGGCCAGCGGAAGACCTCCTTTCCCAACGCTGCAGGCTCTCGGTCCAATGGTCTCTCATCAGTATTCGGTCGAAGATTTGCGCCTCATTTACCATGTGGCAAATCTTTATCAACAACTCTCCGCTATCGACGCCAATAACTTCACTCTCTGGACTCGCCACATTCCAGCGTACGTACAACCGCTCACTCCCTCGTCTCGCATGGCACTGCAGCTGATCGGATCTTCTCATTGCTAGTCTCTTGAGGATCGGTGCCACGTCACCTTACGTCATGCATGCTCTCCTCGCCTTTTCCGCCATGCACATAGCCTTCCTCACGGACTGTCCCATGGTCGGCGGCATGGCTTTTGAACACCGCGGCAATGCGCTGATTGGCCTTCATGAGGCCATCAACACGTTTTCCCGTGAAACGTCGGATGCTATTTTGGCGGCATCTCTCGTGTTGTCATGGCAAGCTACGGATTGGTAAGCCACATTCTGCGTCATGCCGCTCCTCGTGTGTTTTGAGAACAGGAACTGACCCCAGGGACAGGCGCAGCTGGACCCAACTCATGCAGGGAACTGCGACGGTACGTTTTTGCAGATGAATCGATCCAAGACATTGCGGTCTGAGCGATCCAATTGCTTTTGTGTTTGTGCATTGAATTGCAGAAATTCCGCGGTCCCACGATCGCTCCCTCCCCCTTTCCCCCGTTTCGCGAGCCCACCGAAGCAACCCAACTCTGTTTCCCGGACCCCACGGTTTTCTTCCACTTATACGCTGCTTGGAGTTCTGGCTGACGTGTTCTTTGCCATACGCAGGTCATTGACGCAATGGACGCCTGGAAGCATGAGTCTCAGTTTGGCGACTTCATCGCAGAAAGCAGCACCTTTCCCACGGCTCCTGCATCCCCGGGCTCCGACTACAGGTCAACGCCGCCTCGTGAGGAGGACTTTGAGGCTTTCCAAAAGACTCTGGAACAACTACAAAAGCTTGAGTCGCACCTCAAGCACCACAAAGAGGAGACCACTCAGGTGCAACACCTCATCGGCTTCCTAAAGGGTTCCCGCAAGATCAGTCCCACCCTCCCCATTGCCCAGCAATATGAGCGCCTGCAGCCCCTGCGAACCTGGTTGTTCTGGATGCCTGTCGGTTACCTCCAAAACCTGCATGGATCGGCCAACTCCCTCGTCATCATCGCACACCTGTACACCGTCGCTCTTTTCATGGAACGGTTCTTTCCCGAGATTGGCGCTGCATATTTTGGGAGTCTGTGCATCACACCCATTGAAGAGATCGCCCGACGTCTCATGTCCATCAGCCTGGCTGGCGGTGCCGAGGCTGGTGCTCGGCGCGAAACACTCCTCACTTTGATGGAGCATCCCATCAACATTGTGGGAGAGTTTCGATCTCGCATGGGCTGGGTGCATCCCGAAAGGACGCCATCCTTTCCGCAATTTGGGCCCCCCAACTTTCCCGTCAAGGAAGAGTACTCTATTCCCATCAAGGCAGAGTACTCCGTTCCCGTCAAGGAAGAGTATTCCGTTCCCGTCAAGGAAGAATACTCCATGACCGCCGGTGCCCCATCGCCTCATCTCGTGTCGGGCGGCAAATTCTCTTTCAGCTACAGCAGTGACGAGATGCCCATGCTCAACAGCGCGTCCAATCCGGGCAGCTACTCTCACTCGGCCAGTCCCATGATGGTCTCTTCTCCGTTTGCCGGGCAGCAGTATCTCGGCGTCCCGTCGCCATCGTATGCCAGTGCCTACAGTCCGGCATCATCGACCTTTGAGGGCTCGATGACGTGCAGCGATGCGGACGACTATGCATCGTGCAATTTGAGAGGCAGTCCCATCTATCTCACTTCAGGCCAGTCCTGCACGATGAATGAAGCTCAGGGCAGCTACGACACCGGGTTCGTGACTCCCCACCAACCTCTGTGGACCTAGATTTCCTTGACATGGCATACGTTCTTGCTCATGGTGCTTGTCCCGCTCACCGCATCTCGAGAGGACACCGTCGGATTGACTCTTTTCTCTCTTTTCTTCTCCCAGGCACCCGGTCCCGAGCGCTTCTCTGTCCAAGCCCTCGGCATACCCAGCTACGTCGGCGTCGGATTTCCCAGAGCACCATCCACACTTCGCCGGGGCGGAACAGCTGACTATGCTTCCAATGCCAGAGTCTCCCGTATCTTCAACTAGCACATTGCATGTTCCGCAACGCTTTTCCGCAACCCCCAGGCCATGTGAAGCACATTCTCCCTCACCACTGGTGCAGACATCCTTTACGTGCCCGCCTCACTCGCCATCTTTGAGTTCTCAAGGCAAAGCACCGTCTCAAGACTGCAACCGGCTTCATTCTTGAATGATCTGATGCCTCATCTGTGCGGTCTTTAGTCTTGACCGTTGGTATCCAAGCTCGATCCGCATCGAATCTGGATAGTTTCTTGTCAAATTTTTCTTGATACCTTTGCACAGTGTTTTTGTGTGAAACACCACATACCTCTTGTTCACCTTGCCTGCCCTTTTCCCGTCATGCTTTTCGGGCGGTCTGCGTTTCAGCGCCATTTCACCAATTCGCGATGCCGATGCCGATGCCTCACCTGCCCCAGTCGTTCGCCGGCTTGTCCAAAAGGTCTCTGGCCTGTGCCTCACCTGCCATACCCTTATTCGAAACGATTACCACTCCTTTACGACCACGAGATGATCTCAACGACTTTCATTCAAGACGAAGACATGAGCCCTCGAGAACAGGACTCACGATGTATTCTATTATTACACAAACGACACACTCCTTACGACAGTGATACCCGAGTTTTCTTTTCATCGACGTTCCTCGGGAGCACGGACAGCATCAACTATTCCGGAAGTTTCTAGACATTCCTTTCCATCAAATATTATTGCTTCTACAGATACATTCCTTCATGGCGATTTGACGAGACGCAAGTTGAGCGTGTTCAAGCATGGCGACTGTAATTTATTCGGCATTTTGTTTGGCACTTTTCATTTTGTATATGCACACGCGATGGTTGTATTTGGAAGTCTTTTTATTTCGGGGCGGCCCCGGAGCTCAGCATGGAGTTCGGCGCTTCTCTGGTTTTTTTTTTGGGGGAGGCAATGTGTGGAGGCATCTGCTATGATTCGAAATTGTTGTCTTGACGAAACGGTGAAGCATGGCACATAAATAAGAGGACCACTGTAAGGAGTGGAATATGGAGATATGAAAAGAAAGTTTTGATGGGCAGAAAAGTGGCATTTGGAGCTGTGAAAAGACTGGTAATCAGGTAATGGATAGCAGAAGGAAGTGTCCAGAAGTTGCTTTGCTGCGCGTGATGAGTGATGGATGGCAAAGGTAGCATACGAGGTTTAAAAGACTGGTAATCATACAACGGACAGCAGAAGGGATTGTCCCACAGCAGGTTTGCGGTGCGTGATAAATGATGGTTAGCACAGGTGGCACGCGAGATTTGAAAGACTGGTAATAAAGTAATAGATAGCAGAAAGGGAGGCTTGCTTGCTGTGCGTGACGAAATAAATAATCAGCAAAGGTAGCATTTCGAGGTTTAGTAACAGATCTTGTATGAGGTTTACGTGTACGATATAAAAAAGAATGAGCAAAGGTGCATTTCGAGATTTGGAAAGACTCGTCATCAGGTCAAGGATAGCAGAAGTGCCTTGTTTCTTGGTATGCTCGGATACATGCCGGTTGGTCGAGATGGCTGGCCACGCGAGAGTTTTAAAGTCTAGTCATTCAGTGATGGATCTTGCATTAGGTTTACGTGTATGAAAAAAGGATCAGCAAAGGGAGGTTTCATCAAGACTCGTCATCAGGGCAGGTGCAGGCCCGATTGAATATAATTAGCAAAGACAGCATTCCGAGAGTCGAACAGACTGGTCATGAAGTATGAGCGAGTGTCCCTATAGGCTTGCTGTGCGTGGCATTTCGAGAGTTGAAAGGTCAAGAATAGCAGATGCGACTTGTCCTAATAGGCTCTTTTTATGTATGAAATAACTAGTAAAAGTAGTATATAAGGTTAAGTTATAGGCTAGCAACTTATTCTATAATAGATTTACTATATATTATAAAGTAGTATATAATGTTTTGAAAGACTTCTCATTAGGCTTAGTATACTAGAAGAGAACGTCCCTCTAATAGGCTTACTATGTGTGATAAAGTGGCATGCGAGGTGCGAAAGACTCGTAATTAGGCTAAAAATACCAGAAGGGAACGTCCCCTAATAGGCTTGCTATGTGTAACTAGTATTTTAAGAGTTCGAAAGAATTATATTAGGTTAAGGATAGCAGAAGTAACTTATATAGGCTTGCTTGGCGTGATGGAATAACTGGAAAAAGTGGCATTGCAAGGTTTGGTCACAGGCCAGCGACTTGTCCTATAACAGGTTTGCTGTGCGTGATCAAGTGGCATGCGAGGTTTCGAAAGACTCGTAATCAGGCCAAGGATACCAGAAGGGAACGTCCCCCCAATAGGCTTGCTACACGTGATAAAGTGGCATGCGAAGGGCACGTCCCCCCAATAGGCTTGCTACACGTGATAAAGTGGCATGCGAGGTTTCGAAAGACTCGTAATCAGGCCAAGGATACTACAAGGGAACGCCCCCCCAATAGGCTTGCTGTGCGTGATAAAGTGGCTTGCGAGGTTCGAATAGACTCGTAATAGCAATGGGGGTCGCAGCGACGGACGGGTTTCTTCTTTTTTGTTCCCACAACACAGACGTGTGTGATATACTTGTGCAAGCACGAGCACCGCCTCAGACACTTACGGGAAGGGAAATGGCGTCCCGTACACATGATTCGCAGTCATGGAAGACAGGTCGTGTCAAGCTGAACCATGGCGGCGGCCCAGCTGAGTCGTGGGCAATAGCACTGCAACGCCATGCGAGTATCAGACAAGTCGCATGAATAGGGTATCAAAGATGATAACTACGGAGCTATGGAAATGCAATTTCATCCTCCTCTTGCTAGCTATGCGGGGGGGTGATGCAACTCCAGGCGCCGAATGGACAAATGGAAACAAGGGGGGGGGGACTTGCTGCGCTGGGGAAAGAAAAGAAAAATATCCAAGGAACGTCTTTTTTTTTTGTTGAATAATACGTGGGTGAAGAGACCCAAGGAGGAAAGTGGTCACAGGAAACAGGGTTCATGAACTGTGGTAGCTAGATGGGCGGGCGCCGTCGCGCACAGCGTCCGTGTAGCTTGGGACGGGGGGGTGGTGAGCTGGTTGTTGGAGCGGTGGTCGGCGTGGGATGATGGTGGCGGCTGAGTCGCCTCGTGTGCGGTTGAGTACCTGCATCAGCGGTGTGTCCTCCTCGCCGGACGAGGTGCTGAGACGCCGGTCAGAGTGCTCGTCGGAGGAGGAGTCGCTGGGGCTGGGACTGGCGTAGTCTGGCGGAGGGTTGGTGGCGTCTTCCAGGTGCAGCTGCAGCGGGTTGTCGTGGGACGTGGTGACATTGGTCCGGACGCTGGTGCTGGGCTCGCCGCCGTGGGCAGCAGCGTCACTGGGGACGAGCTGGGCCAGGGAGATTTCCGTCGGACTCCGGATCGGGCCGGGGCTGGTGGGCGACAGAAGGCGGTAGTTGGCGCTGCGCGAGCGCCCGTGGGCCGAGTTGGTGGTGGTGGTGGTGGTGGTTGTGCCGTGGTTCATCATGTTGCTGCTTGGCCCGACGGTGTAGGGCGAGCCGGCGGCAGACTGACGATGAGGCCGTGCCTGGCTCGAGGCCATGCCATCTTTGGTGCCGGACTCGAGCAGAATGCTGCCCTGCTCGGAGCCGTACGGCGGCGGCGGCGCCAGACTACCCGTGACGGGAGCGAGGCCCCATTTCTTGACGTTGGCCTCGATGAAGACGAAGCCGGACTGTCCCAGGTTGACGTGAACGACGGCGGGGCCGGTGGCGCCGATGGCAGGGAAGAAGTTTTGCGACTTGAGGCCGTGGACGACCTCGTCGTATCGCTTGCCGTTGCGCGTGAAGAAGATGGCTCCCGTGCGGGGTCGGTATCCAACACCGATGACGTCGCCCTGCACGAGATGTGGTCCGTACGCCGTCGACGAGAAGGGTTGGTTGAAGTGGCGAGTGCCGTCCGAGAAGTATGCGACCGAGTGTTTGTGGAAGCCTAGTAGGGATACATTAGATCCATGTCAGCAACGTGGATGGGAGTGAGGTGATGAGGCCTTTTCAGACGTGCACGTACCGGGCAGTCGAAACAGCGGGTAGGGCTTGGTAGCCATTCCGATGCTGAGCAACGTGCTCTCGGGCTTGTCGTAAATCTTGGCTTCCCAGTAGTAGACGTCGTTCTGCTTCGGCACGGGCAGGTTGCTCATGACGGTGCACTCCGAGTCGAAGAACTCGATTTCGGTGCGCGCCTCAACGAAGCAGTTGGCGACCTCGAGTTCGGGCTCAAACTCCCATGCCGAGATGCCCTTTTCCTGGATGGCGAGGTATTGCGATAACGATATATCGGTGGGTAGAGACTCGGGCGGATTCGCCGTGACGAAAGCTGCACACAGCAATTGACAATCAGCGTCGGCATCTCAAAGTGAAAGGGACAGGACACAAAGACGGAAGAAGGGTACCTTTTGCTCTCAAGTACTCGGTCCGGCTCATATCGTCCATGGACTCGAGGGCCTCGGCCTCCTCCCTCGCAAAGGCCTGCTCATCGTCGTACTCGCCCGGTCGTCCGAGACGGTCGAGGATGATGCGACCCGAGCCAGCGCATCCCGACGCCCAAAAGATGAAAACGACGATGGCAATGAGTATGATGGACCCGAAAGAGGAGACCAGGCCGATTATGACGCCGGTGAAGGCGGACGAGGGAGAGTCGGAGAAGGACATGATGGGGGGAAAGCTGATGATGCGACCCTCCCCGGCCCAAGCACACGAGCTCGCCGTCACTCACCCGGCTGCTGACGAGCAACAAGGAGTCGAGACGATATGCTCAGACGAGCAAAAGAAAATGGCGACGGCCCAAGTTCACCGTACGAAGAGGAAAGAGGCGATGTTGTCTTGGCGCGGGGGGCGGGTCGATGGTCGTGGGAAACGTCACCAGTCAGTCAGTCTCCTTCGCCCCCCCTCCCCGACACTGGGTATTCGTAATCGGAGACGGCACGTCGCAGAGCGAAGCACCATGTGTCCTCGTCACCCGACAAGCGCAAGTATACTGTATGCGCGCAGCAGGCACACGTCGAGCGGACGAGTATTGATCACGCAGAAACGACGAGGTGTGGACGGATGATGACGGGATCGAAAGACGTGGGAGCGGGACAAAGCACTGTTGGTCGATTGGCTTATCGGCAGGGCGGGCAGGCGTCTGGACGAACAGGCCGAGAAGGGGAGCCGCAAGAAAGAAACATCAACGCAGCCGCATAAAGAAAAAAAAAGGGTAGAATCACACGACAAAGAATCTCAATGATGCCTGCCGTGAAGAAAGAAAAGGAGTTGGACATGAGACTCGAGGGCGGCAGAAACACGAGGTTGATGGAGAGACGGCCGCGCCCCAAGGAATGTGATTGATGTCAGGCAGCGCAGTGGGACGCTCCACCCCCTGATAGCATCCAAAAAGGGCCCGCTAAGAGGCGTCGCGCACTCCGGTAAATGGCTGGCTGCAGGACTCGCTCGCTGCGAAACCGAGTCGTTTCATCTCTCCAGTCTCCAGTCCGCAGCAGCAGCAGCCCTGGTTTCATTCAGGGCCCCCCTTTTCCCTTTTGCGCCGTCGTGCCATGCGGACTGCCCTTGGGCGGAGGGGACGGAGGGGACGGTGTGGGACGCCTTCTTCCACTTGATTCATGCACGCACGCACCTACTGGAATTATCTACGCCTTCTCGTACTCGACGCCGTATGCCCTTTTCTTTGCAATCTACAATGGGCTATGTGGCAGGGGGCACGACTCTGCTCTGCGTGGCGGCGCCGCGCCTCCTTTGTCGTACGTCACCGCGGCATGTCACCAACCCCGCGCTTCCGCCTAAATACATGTTTTGTTCTGATGAGCCATCATTCCCTTAAAATTGGTGAATTCATGTATGCCACATGGCCCGATACAAGACGAAGCAAAGCCGTGAGAACATTCAGAGCTCGTCGTCCTCGCCCTTGCCACGTCTGTACCCGCCTCCACGAGTCCGTCTCTCCTCCCGCTGCCGTTCCCGTGCGGCCGCTCGAAGCTCGGGCATGGGGTGGTGGTAACTCTTGGTGCCGACTTCGCTGCCCTCGAGCAGACTCTCGCTTGCCGCGCTCGCAGAGGCTTCTGGTCGGTTGTAGCTGAAATCCCGCCGGCGCGATGACCGACTCTCCTCCCGCAGACGTCGAGCCTCGGCGCGTATCCGCTCCGTCTCGCTCTCGGCCTTGCTGTCGGCGACGGAGTGCACCTGGCGAATGCCGCCTGCCTTGTGCGGCTTGTCGGGCGTGGTCGCCGCCGGAGCGGTCTGCCGGTTGGTCAGGAGCTCAGATGAGACCGTCGATCCGGTAGGGTTCGTTGAGCCGTCCCACTGAGAGCCGTCCGACTCCTTGTTCAGTCCACCCACTCGAGCTGACTTTTCATGGCGGTAGCTTCGCAGTTCCTTCTTCGCCTCCTTCTCAGCCACCTCATCCATGACGCCGTTGTCTCCAACATGCCGCTTGCTTGTCTTCGCTTCTCCCCGTCTCTTTCGACGTTCTCGCTGTCTCTGGTCTTGTTTGACCCTGCGCTTCTCCCTGGCGGCAAGGTCGCTTGCGCCTGCCGTTATGCCGCTGAGCCCTGTGCTCTCTGTCACCACCGTCGTGGTGTCGTCCGAGCTGACGTCCTTGTAGACGCTGCCTCCTCCAAGGTCGGTCGTTGGCGTCGCGCCGGACAAGAGTGTGCCGTTGGGCCCTTTTCGTCTCAGCACCGTGGACTTGTATTCTTCCCAGTCGTTCTTCTTGAAGTAGATGCCGCCGTTCTTGGCCCAGAAAAAGAACCAGAAACCGGCCACAATGAACGCCACGCCAATCAAGGCGAAGAGCACGAAGAACCCAACGTTGCTGATATCATGGGGATCCAGGACCCCCCTCGAGGGATCCGGTGTGGTTGTCACATCGCTTCGAGCAAAGACGCCGTCAGCTCTTTTCAGCTGTTTGTCCAACGATGGCGAGACGCCATCCGAGCCGACAACGTCATTGACGGTCGTAGCAATCGTGGACCGTAGAGATGGTACCAGCCCGATAGCCGGAGCCATGATGAACCCGCGAGCCTCTTGTCGTAGATGAGGAATGCGGCGGTGATTTGGTGCGTCTCAGATGCGTCAAGACTACTCCTTCTTCAACGTCATGCGGACACTTTTTCGGATGCAGAAAGCCCGCGCTCTGCCAAGCACGTGCCCGCGAAGTTGATGTTGAGCTGTCCGAGTCGATAACACCAATATGAGCACGAAAAAGGAAGGGGAAGAAAATCGAAAACTGAGCTACGGAGTCCACCAAAGCGTAGTTCGCAATGCGTGGAAAGGAATAACGAAGAGGACCAAGGCACGCTTTGCCTGTTCTGCGGGCCGTTCCTGTGGAAACGTGCGCAAAAAGTGGCGTGGCTGGGGAGCGGCAGGCAAACCACGGGGCTGGGGCTGGGGTGGACCGGGGCCCCTGTGGATGTGGCCTTTCTTCCCAAGTGTCAAGCACCTGTGCATTTTTTCTTTTGCCTAGAACTTGAAGCTCCGACGACGCCTTTCTGGGTCAAAATGGGGAGACGCACTCATCGCAGAGGGGATTTCTCGGCGTGAGAGCACGACTTCTTGCTGGGCCAACACCACAGGAGCAAGCGGGGGCCACAAGCGATGACGCAACAAGTAAACACGTCACAGGGTTGTCCAGACAACTGTCCGACTGTGCAGCGAGCAAGCAGAAAGGGCATGAAAAGAAAGCTGAAAAGAAAAAGATGAATGATGTCTCTATTGCAGAACTGCTGGACGCTGATAAGAAAATAGCCATCCCTCTCGGTTTTTGTCCGCACCAATCCTCGCAACATGCCTATCTTGGGTAGTCTTTTTGCAATCGTTACGCCCATCTTCCACCGAGTACACGACTTTTGTCTGCATTCTCCAGCCCCCAACACAGCGTCCATCATCTACTTGCAAGCTCGACCAGTCTCAGCTTCCATCTTGTGGCATCTTCTTTTCTTTTTGCTGTCTTAAGAAGCGCACCGTTAAACCTAGCCCGCAGCCCACCAAGAAGTCCTTCGTGCGCATAGCACACTGTATGTATTGGCCAGTATCATTCATTCGAGTACAGCGATGCACGTATGCCCCTGTACTCGTAGCGCGGAGAACGAGAAGAGAAGAAAAAGAAGAAGAGGAAGAGGAAGAAGAAGAGACATAAATTGCTCGGCAGTGGAGAGTGCAGACTCTCCTTGCCCATCCATTCTAGGTGCTGCTGCGACGATGATTATATCAAACGAAATATACGACAACACTTGCTTTCCAAAAAAAACATTGTATGCTAAAGCAATATTGAGCGACAATCTAGTGACAGCTCATAAAAGAATCCGGTGCTGCATTGATATTTTGAGACGAACGTATTGATGGAGGTAAAGGTATCCAAATAAAGAATGCCGATTTCTGCGTAAGGTAGTCAACGAATATGACTCATGATTCGTACTGGCCGAACTCTGGGTTGGGCTTCAAGCGTAACCCTCCCTTTCCAAGCCACATCGCTGATTTCATCTGCCGATTTGGGCTACCTTGCGCGCAGCCAATGGCTGAGGATCTCATGGCAAGCCCTAACACACAAAGAAATGTACTTTGAAATCGAAAGAAGAAGAAAAAGAAAGAAAGCAATAATCAGAACGAAGATGTCCATCAATCTCGAACAATGTAGAGCGTATTCACGTACATCTCCAAGCCTGCGAGTGCTAGGCATGGGTTGGCCGGCTCATGCCTGGCTACCCAGGACACCCGCAACACGAAGGCACCGCCATCACGCAGGCCAACCTTGAGGACTGCATCAAGGAGACGCACAACGTTGTGCTCAAGGACCAGAGCTTACGGAAACCTTGGGAGTTGAGATGGCTCTTCTTCATCCTAGTCGCAAAACACAATGCTGTGTGCCCGCTGGTTGCAGTCGTAGAGCTTGGCCTGCGTAATGAAGGTGACATACAAAAGAAGAAACATCCGCCATGAACAGCTTGGGTATAGAATTTGCCAGGTTGGCAGCAAGGACCATCAGAAGACCCCCCCACCCACAAAAAACAGAAAGTGTACAAAGCATGCGACAAAGAAAAACGAAGGTGAGTTGCTGCATTCATTATGATCCAATCTGTTCAAAATAGGAGAGTAAACGGCTTGCGCAGAAGAGGAGCCATCGGCCAGCTTTTCCCCGATGTAGGGGGGGGGCGGTAAAAGACCCAAGACGCTGGGGAAAAAAGACAAGACATCTTTGGATAGTGGCTTGTCCATCCACATTGTAGATCGTGGGTATTCGTCAGTCGTAAAATGCCTTGGCCAGAATTCGTCATGAGTCGTCGTAATAAACGTTTCGAGCGTGGTTGTATGGTGCGTGGCTAGGTACATAGCCCCTACTTTGCGAGTCGGATTGACTTGGATCTCGGACTCGCTGAGGTAGTCCCGTCCGTTCGGCTCTGCTCCGGTTGCTTTCCAGTAGAGGGTAGCTGACGCTGGCTTGATCACTGCCGTTGCGAGAGCTACCCTGGCGACCAGTCAAGGTGACTTCCCCCCGGGAATCTTCGCACGTGATCTCCGCACCCCCGGGCAAGCGAAGGAGGGCATTGCCAGTCAATGTGATGGTAAGATCGTCGCTCCCATTGTTGGAGGCCCGCGTGATGCCCAATGCGTTGCTGCGCCTGTATTCGCTCCCATCGTGGCTGCCGCTGCTGCGGGTGGAACGACTGGTGCCCGCGTCACCTCGCCGGGCCGCCCTTCTCAGTGATTCGGCCGTCAAGAGGGGCTTCGGTGTACCGTTGACAAGGTCTTGATATTTGACGGCTTGGCTCATCTTGTCGTCAAGAGTGAGTCGACGAAAAGCCGAGGTATTAATGCCGCCATGTGACGGTCTTCTGTTCCGACCAGCAGCTGGTACCATGTCCAAAGTTTGATGATCATACCAAGAGGAGCGCCCTGGTCGAGGCATCATGGGATGCCGCTGCTCGTAGGGTACATTGGGCGAGTTGTCGTGAAACAGGGCATGCTCGTCATCAGGATCATCGTCATCGTACTCGACCTCCTCAGCAAACTCCACCGCTCTCCTCTGAGAGGGTGGCGGGCGTGACCGACTCCGCCACTGCGATGGACGCGGCACATTTGGCGGAGGAAACGGCATGTCTGGCGCAAAAGCGGATCGTGGCCGCAACGGCGTCTCTGGCGGCGGCATCCTGCGTCTGTCCTCTTCTATCGTCCTGGGCTGTCGCGCGCGGTGGCTCGGCTGAGTCAATGGCGGCTCCTCCAAGTAATCACCATGGTAGTAGTCGACTGGAGGCGCAGGCTGGGGCGGCCTGAGAAAGTCCATGGCAGAGGTAGGTCGGTTCTCGAAGCGCAACCTCAAACGGTTGTGCGAATCAGCAGGGCCTGCTCTGTCGAAAGGGGCCGCTGTATATCCGGTCGGAAAGGGAGCTCCGTAGCCTGGTGGCGGGGCGCCAGGAGCTTGCCAGACGGGGGGAGGGTAAGATCCCACGGGGAAGGGACGCGGGGCATGGTGAAAATGCGCGCTCTGCATGTCCCAGGGCGAGGTTGATATGTGCGGCTGGCCGGCGGAGTAGCTGACCGGTCTTGTCTGTGCTCGGGGACGGCTTGCGGACCTGGCCGGCTGTCGTGCGCCGTAGCTCGCCGGATCATCGACACGCTCTCGTCGGTGTTGCTGCTGAATGACGGGCTGTGTGTTGGCTTGCCTGAGCGATGCCGGTCGCTGTTTGCGAGAAGCTCGAGATTGCGCTTCTTTCGCGGCCGCTAGCCTATCCTCTTCCTGTTGTTGCAGTAGCTTTTCCCTTCTTTGCCGTGATCGATCACGCGCCCTTTGTTGCGGGTGTCCACGATCCTTGTCGGACGAAGGCTTTTGCGGTGACTTTTCCTTGCGGTCGACAGGGTCTCGAGTGTCGGCATGGTCGGCAGGGACACTGGCCGATGCCTGCCCCGATAGGAGTGGCCGACTGTTGGAGCGCGACCTGCTTGTGTTGGCTTTGGATGGGCTCAATGGTGGCTCGGAGATTGCATACTTGCGAATGCCCGGCTTGGCGTCAACGCAGCTGCCTGAGTCGTCTTGCGCATCCTCGCAATAGGCTACACGGGGAGGGCCTTGGAAACTCGACGGCATAGTGCTCTCTGCAGAGTGGTTTCCAGCCCGGATTGCGGCCGGACGAGGCGTGTCGCTGTCACCACAGGCCTCGAGGGCGCGCGAGAGACTGATGGCCGCACCAGGCAGGGCGAGGGGAGGAGGGGAGGGTGTAGGGATTATGTACGAACGTATCTCTGACCAGAGAGAGGATCTGAACTCGGCCGCAGTGAATGCTGGGGCCGGTGGGACTGACGCAGTGGGGGTTCCTCTTTCTTCCCTCTTTTTTTTTTGGCCTGTTTCTCCCTCTCCCCGTTTGTAGTCGGCGGTTCCTCCCACCCCTTCGTTCTTCGTCTCTTGATGACCCTTGCACGCTCTAGACTCTTTGCGGCACCACTGACTTTTGGAGTCGGGAGCGAGGGCGGTCCCGTGTGGGGGGAAGGAACGCAACAGCGAAGTTGTTCAACGCTGGCCCGAGTGTCGATGTCGATGATGCAGACTTCGTGATATGTGAGTGGGCACGTCGGGATAATTGGGACGAGGACGCGGGATCGGAGGCACGAGGCGCAAATATCAAAAGGGTTGCTGCATGGAGGAGCGCCCCCGAATCTGCAGTAAGACAAGTGATTCCCGCCGATGCTCAGGATCAGCAGAAGATGAGTCTCGCCTTTTCTGTCCCAGAGACGATCAGGCTTGACGTCGATCAGGGGAAACCCGAGAGCGATTTCCTGGCCTGTGCTGACCCGGTACTGGCAATACGCTGAGCTGGTGTCAATGGCCGAATTGGACGGTGCTTGAAGACGGACTGATTCGAGGGCCGGCGGCAGTGAGGTTTTATTTGGCACTGCCGGGCGCCCAAACATACAAATGCGCCGGCGGCCCAATGCGCTGTTCAGGGTGCGAAGGCGGCGCAGGGCAACGGCAAGCGACAACAACGGCCATGCCAGCCCTGGACCGCAAGTTTCGTCGTCGCCCGGAGCACAGCAGGGCGAACAGAGACTGTGATTGCATGGTGCGGCGCACAGTCGAGTCGACAGCCCAATCACCCAGCTTTACCTGCCTGGGTAGGCACGCATTTGCCAGAACCGAGGAGGGTGGAAATAACGCATGAAAGGAGGGCAGGGGCGTGGGCCTATCATCAACCGTCTCTACTTGGTGTGTACGGAGGACCGAGGCCTCACTCTTGTTTTTTCTCTAATCATGTCTGGCCATGAAATGGTCCGTACGTGAACACGTACGAGTCGCTGCATACGGTGCAGACAACTAGGGAGACATACAGACACGTTCACACGTCCTGTTGCACACACATGTATGCTGGCTTGATCTTGCTACAGGCAGTCACCCCTGACCTGTGCCGCATCGCTTACAACATCAGCATCGTTTGTAAGCCTCACATCGAGTCTGGTTCACGTTGCCCTGGCATCTGTCTTGTCAAACCCTACTCGTTCACGGCGTCGTTTCAAGTCCGAGGCCGGGAAAGCGGAGCGGGATCACCCACGTAACGATGTATGGCTCTGATCGCAACAAGAAGCGTCGCGTCGGACGCTTGACAGAATGACGAAGAGACCCTGCCACGCAGATTGCAGCAGAGACTAGGGTCAACGGCAAGCCCATGGCCGCTCGCTGGGGGTGTGTGCTTAGCCATCAAGCAGCTGATCATGCATACTTCGACCTGCGAGGGGATTCAGGAAACCGTCATCGTCTATGTCTGTGCGCTGGTACATAGACGGAGGCGAGTCTATCTGTTGTATTCCACACTCGGAGTCGTATTCAGCATGAAACCATACTCAAGTGTCCAGCAACGTCATGAACCGACGGTTCGATCCGGTTTCGAACAAGACAAATTTCCACACCGCCATTGTTTTCTTCCAAAGTCAGTCGATAAGCATTGACGCAGATTTTCATGAAGCCTCCTATATGGCGGCTCTTCATCGGGTTGCTAGCTACCAGCCTCCATGCCTCTTGCACAGGTCAGTAAAGTGAAATCCTGCACGATGTCTGCCTTCCTACATGATGTGCATGAGTAAAGCAGATACATTACTCATTATCTGTAGATAAGGTGCTTTAGCTACCATAGGTACCTTACGAGGTAAAGCAAGGTAGCAAGGCTACTCACCTGGTAGGTAACCATCGCTGAGGATTTATGCCAGCAAATTTCGTGTCAGAAGGTACCTAGGTACCTACACTTGAGGAAATAGTTCCCAAGTACCTGAACTGAGGTAGGTAGGTACCTGTAGGTAAAGGTGGTAAGTACCCAAGGTACCTTAGGTCACTGACCCTATGTCACTCAATCTGTTATGCTGCCTGCCTCCTTCCCTCTGTCATTCGATATGGCGAAGCACTTATTGGTCTTTGCTGGACGGCAGGTGCGACCTGCCAACGCTTTCCCAGAACATAGTAACACCGCTTTTCAGCTCTTCACACCGTCTAACGACAGTGGACTTTACTGGCATCATTCAAACTGCCTCGCTGTAAAGCCGTACGCGGGTCTCAAATGTACGACCCGTGCTTGTATGATTGCATCAGTCATCGATCTGCATCATGAAACCACTACGACAGCGGAACATCTCGGCGTCGGGCATCCAAACACTTCTGCCAAGGTTAATCTGCCTTGACAGTCATGCCTGGTTGTGGATCTACACAAGACTGCTTGCATGTATGGTTGACTGCAGTACCCAGTCTTTGGCGCCTTTTTAAGTCAAAAAGTACGCTACGGAAGCCTCCATACCTGTTCGTAAGCTCTATGCTTTCGCAAAACATTCTCTCTAGGTGTAGTTGACAAAGATTCCCTGCAGCACCGTCAATGCTCCCAAGATTGGCCAGCTGCGAGTCAAGGCCGACGGCAAGAGTGAAAAGGCCGAGATGCTGCACGGCGCTTGGTGAGATCACTCGTGAGCCTTGGCGGCATGTCTTGGCTGGAGTTTGGGGTCTTGCTGATCAAACAAACGGAATAATACAGGAACGCCAGTCAGTCAGACTGTCTATCATCTCCTGATATCCGTCTTTGACGAAGCTGCTTACGGTCCACGCCACCGTCGTAATAACTACGAAACCTTCGCTTCCGCCCGACCCTGGGGCCGCTGCGGCCCAGCGTGGCGGATTGGGTATCAACTGCCAAAGAGGGCTTCCCTGACAGCAACATTGAACATCGAAGCTAGCTTCGGCGGCAAAAACGTCTTATTTCAGACGCAAGTTTTGCAAAGCACAGACATCTCTTTGACGGCCTTTGTGGCATCAAAGAAGCAATAGAGATTCTCGCGTCTCTCTGCGCAGCAAAGAAATAGCTTCTTGCCCTCACTCGAGATGTGGTGTGAAAATCATTTGCCTCGAAGAAGTCAGCAATGCGTCATGGATGATTGCATCCGCATTGCAAGAGGTCTTCACCGGGCGACAACCTCGGCCAAAATATGTTTCTGCGAGCCGGGCCGCAAGCCTTTACCTGCTTATGCGGAATGAGTCGTTGTCAACATTACGCCGCTCAAGTGCGCATCAAGACCAACAGGGCAGAACCGTGGCATCTGGAGCAAAGCATCTTGACCATACAGTCTGAGCTCCCACATCATGCTGAAGGAACTCGTCGGCCTGATGCCTCTCAATGAATCCCTCTTCGTCGAACGGTGGATCAGACGACCGAAATTCCATGGGCACAGTCCAGAGTAGACTTGTCGGTGTTTGCCTGAAGGTGTAGAGGATCAAGGGCAGGCCGAAATCATGTCATGACGCTTTTCCTGCAAGGCAGTACATACACATGCAGGGCACTCCGTCCTATCATATACCCGATTGGTCGTTGCCCTCGGTGCAGGTTGAATAGACTCATGGCAGAAATTGGTCCATCGTATGAAGTCCCACCGGCAGATCCCTCACGCTGGGCTGGCCTATACTCGCAAGGAGTTTTTGTAAGCCGTCAAAGACTCGCGACCAAATTCTCTGCGGGACTTTACAGTCGTCAAGTCATGTCTATTCGAGAACGTCCAGCTCTGCAACGATGGTGCCGTATCTCATTTTTGCGAATGTGGCGCACCCCTATCAATCGAAATCAAATCTATCGTTTGCCTGGTCGGTGGCGGGCCCAGTTGGGCTGGCGTCGGCTTTTCGACCTTGACGAACTTCATGCATTTCCATCATGCACCAGTCCAAACGCCACCTGGCTTGCCTAGAAGCTGGTAGCCACAACCACACCATGCGGATTCGAGGTCTCTGATGTGTTCCCTCGCATCGGGATACTCAGGAAATGCTAAACTCTGTTTTGGTACGACTTCTTGGCAAATCCGTTGGCGAGTTTGGTACCATGCGCAAGCACTTACGTTCTCCTGCCAAGAGGATCGTGATGCCACGATCCTTGTCGCTGGACGACTGACAAGGACCTTGTAGAGTGTGGTTACGCTGCTTCGTACACGTACGCGTACTGCCTGTCAGCTGCATACTCTCACACCCCTTCCCTCAAGTGTGTCAAATTCGGTCAGAACCTGCGTAATGATTGGTCGATTGCTGAGGCTACGGCCCCTTGGAAATTGTGGGCAAAATAAGTCACGCAGGAGCGCCTGGTGAAGTCACGATGAGAGTGCGATCTCCCGCGAATGTAGTATACGAGCTGACAGTCTCACGAAGGATTCCTCCCCAAAAGACAATGATTTTTTTGTCTTTCCGACTCTCCTTCAAATTTGTTTGACAACAAATTACCATTCAGCGATGGGTAACGCGGCATGGCGGAAATTTCAAGCCGTCAGGATTGGCCGGGCCCAACTTCCACATCCGAGACATCCCACGCTTCTGCTGCATGCTCAAATCGCACTCCTCCGAAACGCAATCTTGGCCACAAGCAAGTCGGACTTTTGCCAAGGAAGGATGCAAATCGTCGTTGCACGCCACACACAGGACGAAATACAACACGCCAAACACGCTGCCCTTACAACTCCCGACAAGGCGTGAGTGCAGGACAATCACCAAACACCCGGATTTAAGGGTCTTCGTTTGCCAAATTGATGCCCAACATGCAGCGCACTCTGACTTGCCGCTGTGGACCCAAATCTGGCTGGCGTGCGACGCCGAGTACAAATCATCGACTTCGACAAGGCGATTCGTTGGTGGCAGCGGAAGCTTGATGTTGGACGTTGCGGCCGAGTGAAGCTTCAAGTGCCACCGGCCGGCCAGCATCTCACTACTCGCCACTTCTTAAGAAGATGAAGTCACATACCGCTCCCCCCCCCCGCTTTTCATCAAGGAGCGAATGTATTCAAAATGGGCTGCATGCTGTTCCCCTCTGAGCATTCGACCCTGATAACAGGTATGCCGTCGGAACTTGTGACCCGGGAAGTGCTTGTCGGTCGTTGGATCAGCGATTCAGCGCATGACGCAGAGCCACGAGTAACGACAGACTACCGCAGAGAGCCGTGTGGCCGTCAGAGATATGCTTACGTTGCTCAATGTGCCGCCATGCAGGAGAGGCGTGAACACGTGGAGTAGTGCTATGCGTGATGGTGTTGATCCGCTGAGCCAGCATTTCATTGCAGGCTGATCCTGTTCCAAAATGCAGCTCACACGTATAGACTGAGTGGCAGGCTCTACATTGCGCTCAAGCTATTCATGCCCTTGGAAAATGTCCTGTCGGAGGAGCGGATCTGCACACGAAAAAGGTGGCGGCTGTTGCACATGCGTTCCCTACTGCTCGTTTCATGCCTGGACTTGTATTGAAGTCTGGTACAGATCACACGGTGATTTGAAGATCACTGACGACAGGACGATGGTCCGAAAAGCGGACTTGGTCATCAAAGCTATTGGCCAGCACACCAAATGTTTCCACGATTGCCGTGCGCGGCTCCCGAATGAACAGAAAATCTATACGCTGCGGGTATTCGTTTGGCTCTCCGAAGCTTGTATACGTCAGATGATTGCCGTAATGACTGGTCTCGGGCACAAGATTGGAGATGTCGGACATGCCGGACCCTGGGGCTGTCATGACCTTGTAAGCCTCATCATCGGGCTGGCTGTTGAAGTCGCCAGCAACGAGGACCGCCGAAGGCTGATCTTCTTCCATTGCACGACTCCATTCTTGAGCGATTTCAATGAGCAGCCTGGCACTGTTCTTGCGAGCCTTGACGCCCATGTGATCAAAATGTGTGCTCATGACCACGACCTTGATGCCTGTTCTCCGATGGGAGAAGAGACCAATTGTGACAATTCTGTTGAGCGCGGCGTCCCATCCTCGAGATGGCCGTCCCGGAGTTTCGCTCAACCATCGTGTCTCACTGTGCTCACAGGCCCACGTATCTGAGCGATAGAATATGGGCGAAAACTCGCCATCCGTTTCTCCATGCCCGCGGCCACGACCGATATGCGCCCATGGCTTTCCCAGCCGCGATTGAATATCCTCTACCTGCATGTAAAGACTTTCCTGGAGACACAGAAAAGGACTTTCGTGGCCGGCAGATATAAAGCGAAGCTGGGCGCAGACCTTGGGAGAGCGAACGGGCCACGGCTGCTCGCCCAAAGCTCGCTCGTCATCCTTTGCTGCATAACGAATATTGAAGCTGACAAGCCGCAGGGGCAAGGTGGCAGTTCCTGTCCCAATCACCACGTTCAGATTTGAATCCGGCAAGATGGGCCGCTGATGATCAACTTGATAGCGTTGTGGCACTCGGGTCTCCCCCATCTTGTCTCGTCCGTCCGGGGACGTGGCGCCGGGATGGGCCGTCCGAGAATTGAGGTTGGTGTTATTGGCGGAGAGATAGCGACTGCACCAAGGCACGATGAGGCAGAAAAAAAAGCAGAATGCGATGCCGATTTGGAAGTGGACGGAGGACCTGATGTCGCGCCGGCGGGCAGACAAGCCAGAGGTGCTCATGAACGATATTGGCAATGCATGCAGAACAGCAGCGAGGCTTTCACTCGCTGGTGATGTTGGCTCAGTCCGTCTGCACTCAGGCTGGCCTCACGCCGGCATCGCAGAGAGGTGAGAGGGTTGGACTTTACGATGGAGGATACAGATTGCCGGCCGAATAAATTGTCTGCCTCTGCGCCGTTGTTGGACGCGTCCCACCAGGGTTCTCGTTGCTGCGGATCATCCTCGGCCGATGCAGAGAGACTCTTTCTGTCAGTGGTTGGCGCTGGCGTGCAGCTGGGCGCGGGCTGCATCGGGTGGCTTGCGGGGTCAGGAACTGAAAATGCCAGCCAGTGCGTTCTTTCCCGTGCGCTGAGAGTTGCACTGTCTGCTAATTAAAGGTAGGTACAACTGTTGGTAGGTATGCTTGCTACTCTGCAGCTGGCTTGCTCAGTAGAGATGTGACATGGATTCTTATCGATACAAACGTGACCTTATACTACGATCGGTTCAACTCGGAAGCCTCCTCTTGTTTGGTCGTCTTATCAAATCATCGCGTCATCCACGAAGGCTCTCGCGAATGAGACGCCACAATCATGCCGGAATCGAGACCGAGACAAAGACATGCAGTCGAGCAGTGTCACGCAAGGCCTGGGCTGTGGCCCGATCTTGATAAGACTACATGCAACCACCACATTCCTCGCCCTTCACTCGTCAATGTGACCCGGGAGAGCTCATGCGTAAGACGACGGCATGATCCGATGCCCCGAAAGCTTCGAAACAAGGCTGTTGTCCCGGCCAGGTCAGACTCCCATCTCTCAAGTCATGCACATTTGCTTTCCCATGATACAACACCGTATTCTTGCCCTCGGTCATGCAGGACTTCACAGGCAGGCAGAAGGGGAAAATTTTGTTGGGCACATGTGGCGGCCGCAAGCGCCATAATGAGCATGATCAGCTTCTTCGTGGCTATTGCAGCAATTCACGAGGTGCAAAAGGGGCCGCGTGTCCAGCCATCACCAACATGACGCCTTTTTCTCTTGGCACCTGCTGTCCACTCAGCCTTCTCCCTCAACGCCTTCCCGCAGCCTTGCATGGCGCAGCCTGTCAGCGTCTTGCTGGACCTGCGTCGGCATCATCACTCACACCTTGCGCTTACCAGAGCTCCCATACATCGTCGTCGTCACCAAAACCGCAGCTGACGGACCTATACTTGTACCGAGCGCACGAACCAACATGATGCTCGTTCTGACGCTTCCCATGACCGCTTTTTCACTCATCACCCAGCCCGACTTCATCAAGCTAATACCAACATTTCCCCACGGTCGGTCAGATATGGCACTGGCGACCGGACCACCCCCGCTCCCACCTTTACCTTTCTCGAGGGTCGTATCTATCCCTTTTCTGCCATGGTCTGCTTCACGTGGGCACAATTTTGTCCGCTGCTTACAACCCTTTACCGCCCCATTGACATGCTCCCTGCCAATCACATCATCAAACGCCGGTCTTTGTGTGGTTACTAGCTGCTCTCTGATCGGTGTGGGTGCCGCCCTCGAGATGGCCATGTTCGGATATGTTGGTGCACTTCGGAAAGTATGTACCTGAGACCCTGATTCAACGGACACTGCGTGGCGATGAAATGCTCGTGTGGCCTGCACGTTGATGTATATATGTATGTATGTCTCGGCACTCTTGTCTGTTCTCTACGCAACGGTCTTCATCGTCTGTTCTAGTCTTCTGACCAAGACGTTCCGAGTTGAAGCTCCTCGCGGCTCTTCTGCTTTCAGACTGAGTCAATCTCCTGCCTTACCACGCTCACCAGACGACAGGAGACCTAAAATCGTTGCACCCCTGGCTCTCGTGACCATTTGGGGATTTCAAATTCGACTTATGGCCTTCTGAATCCAGCTCTCCGTCTTTGCATTTTGTTTTTCTACAGAAAGGATAGTTCAATCAAGAGTCAGCAACGTCATTCATCATGTCATCCGTCACTTGGTCCAACCGGGATTCCTGGCCACCCACTCGACTTCGGCTCATACGTTCGTCTTCGTATAATGACGGGCCTCGCCCTCTGCTCGAAGACATCGATCAAGATCCGCTTACATATTTCCTCGCCCCGGTCGAAAGCGAGCGCGATTTTGACGACATCGCGGGTGCTTTCATGCCCGGCTTCGACGCTGGTATCGAAGACCCGAAGTACAGTCACGAGTTTATACGATCCGTTAGTCCATCAGCTCTCGACGGACTCAGCAAGCTCCGCTCCAAGGCCGTGTCACCGGACCTTGACTCGCATTCCATCACTACCGATGAGGAAGACGAAGAGGATTTCATTCGGTTTTCACCCTCAACTTCTCATCCGGGGATCACAGCAGCAGAAGACCTGAGGAATCCCAGAAGCCATCCTCTCTCGGGACGCTCCGCCCCCAGCTTGCTCGCTCCGGCGGCCTCTTTCCCGGGCCCTTCTTCTCCTCTACCGCGAGGCAGACCGCGACAGGCAATGGCTCGAAGCTATTCTGCAGGCAGCGGGCTCCCTCCGCGGGCACGGCGACTGTGGAGAGAACCCAGCCCTGATGTATGGTCCATCACAGAAGAGACAGAGGACGAGCTGCGGCAAGAGGCTCTGAAGCCAGTTTCTGGCGCATTACGACGAGATGGTCAAGCGCCGGCCACGAAACCCAAGAAGCAAGTCCGCTTCTTGCTCTCTACCAGGGACTGAAAGACAGACGGAATTTGCGTCATGAAGAGCTCACGGAACGGCGTTTGTGTGGGATGACGGGCTCTCAGCTCTGGTGCATCGGTGCGGCGTTGGCGGGACGAACAGGAAATTCGTCCTGGACAGCATCTCATTGCTCAACGGGTAGAAGGGGTCAGGTGTGACTCGTAATGTTGTTGTGGTGGCGAATACGCCGTTGGTTGCTTGTACCTTTTTCTTCCATGTACGTTGATAGTTCCCCTCTGAATCATAAGGATTTGCATCATCGTTGCCGACGATTCTGGTCTCTCAGTGTACGCAGCTCAGTAGACTAGTATGGTGCCTTTAAGGCAAAAGGGCCCGCGTTGATAGTCAAGCATGTACTATTTCCAGACATCCGAGAGCCTTTCAGTATTACTCCGTACAGAGCGTCTGTTTGGGCCTGCACCGGCTTATCCATCCCCAGTTCACCGCCGGCATTTCCATGCACCTCTCGCAGGGCAGTCTCAACGTCCCCATGAGACGTGTCGCGGCAGATTGGTGAGCGTGGTTCCGCACTACTCTCAGAGACGCGGTGGATGGCCGTTGCTCTTTCCCGTGTCGCGAGGTTTGCGCATGTGCAAATGGCGTATGAGGAGCGTAAGCGCATGTGTGAGTGGGTCTTTGTGCATGTGTGAGTGGGGGGGGGGCGTGGGTGGCAAGGTGGTGGGAAACACAAACCACATGAAGCGGAGAGAAGTGGACGGTCCGGGACGATGAACTCGGACGGCAAGGCTAAGCATTGATGGCGGACACGCTAAAAATTTAAATGGCGATTTGATGAGCAGCTGGGTGATCTGCTCGGGTGTAATCTGCGGACATGCAGGAGTAACGAGAACGGGAGGGAAAATTCCAATAAAATATGACCTTTTGATCGCCAATACATTATACGGGTAATGACGGACTGGTCGGGATGCGATCGACGACACCTTGTGACGCTGGTCTGCGCGGCCAACACCATCTTTCTGCCTCTGGAGGGTGGTTGCACAGCCAGAGGGTGGGGAGGCAACGGCCGGTGTAGGTCGGGGCGATAGGTTGCGTTGGACCGATGCTGGCAACACATCGCGACGAGAGCTCCTTGAAGCGGTGGCGATGCATGGAGAAGTGGCGGCGAGAAAATGAGCTCCCTTTGTGATTGGCAACGGAAGACGGTGAAGGGGCCTCACGAGACATGGTAAATGGAAAGGCAATACCGGTCAGTGAAGCGGTGTCAGTGACAACAAGTGCGTGTTCGCCGTGCTTATCTTTCGGCCATGGCGTGTGCGTCCACGATGAGACACGGAAACGGAGCATGCGAGCTGAAACAGGTCAAACGAAGCAAAACGGGCGGCTGTCTTCTTGGACTCGAAGAGCCGGCAGCGAGTGCATCTGAAAAAGAAAAAGCCGGCATCATCTCAGACATGCACGAATTTTGCTTGGCGTCTTCATGCTGCCGATGGCATCGTCGCATGAGCAACACTCAGCTGGTCCGAGAGCCGTGCCGTGCAACTGACGATGACGGTTGCGACGCCAGTGTTCGCTGCGTCCACGGCAGATCAGCCTCCAGCTTCACGTCAGACGGACCCCCAGCAGGAATCGACGACATTAGCTGCTGGCTTCCCTGACGATAACGACTGGCAGGCGGTGGTGGCCTCGATGCTCGCTGAGATTGCCGTGCGTGATCCACCTGGCGCGGCTCCCTAGTCCACTGCGGGATCCATTGGTTGCTGCGGCATCCAGATGCAGCGCTTTGTGATTGGACCGCGCAAGCCATTTCACGGCATCTTGGGCCTTTTTTCCCCTTCCTTTATGCCCGGCGCCGCGCGTTCATGGTTTGAGAGCGTCGATGGGTTTCGTGACGACGGGAGCGGGTAGCTTGAGTTTGTCCTTGAATTATCGACCTATTTGTCTGGCACTTGGCCGACTCCCCATTGAGCATTTCGCTCTGTTCTGTGCCTCCCTGGCCTAGAAAGTTGGGTGCTCCGAAAAGCAAAACAAGTTGTGCTGCATGTCACTGGAGGCTGGCAGCTTGCAAGGTCTGACGTCGACGGCGCTCCTGCCGCAATAACAACAAAAACAACACCCCTCTGTGACGGCCAACACCACGAAAACACGTCCAGAATCGTTGCGCAAAGAGCCTGTCCGGCTCCTAGCAGCCTCCCGTCCTATCGCGGCGAGCATGAATTTAATTTGTTCGTGCACGGTGAGATGCTTCGCCCTTTGTCCCACCACGTGCATTGCTTCCTGCTGGAAGAAGCTCTCATCTCAATCCAACATGGATTCGCGTTGCGAAACATGCATTGCTTGCTTTCTTGGTGCAGTCTTGGCCCTCTGCCGCGCCAAATTTGAGCGAAGATGCCGACCACCAGAAAGAGAAGAAGCAAGAGGGGGAGGGCTGATGACGGAGCACGACCATCCAGCCATCTCACGGAGCTTTTGGAGCTGACCAGATTTTCCTCCAGGTCAAGATGCACCATGCCCCCACCAGCAGCTTTGCATGGCGACGACCTGTCCAACTCGGAGCCCGCCGGAGGCAAAGCCGAAATCAAAGAGGAGACACGGAAGAAGAACGATAATAAACATGGAGGCTCACCCTTGGTATCATCGCCACCCGCTGCGGCCACCAAGACTCGCGCACGCTCAAACTCGAAGAAAGAGCCGCCGACGCTCCTGACCGATTTCCTTCGCGGCAAACAGTCCCCTGCACGGCTGGCGGCTGAACGCAAGCGTCGCCAGAGCGAAGAGCTCCTCAGGGCCGAATTGCGCCAAGAAATGAGACAGAGCGCCGTTCGTAAGATCCAGCAGCCAGGAGGTGTGAAAGACAGGGTCGACAAATGGCAGAAAGCCCACACTTCAGCCATGATGATGGAGGACCCGGATGATGTGGCTACGGAGCCGACGGACCTTGCGTTCGCAGGGCAAGACGAGGAAAGCGTCACCGAATCTGATCGAATACGCATCAAAATGAGACAGGGGAAGAGGGCCCCAACCAAGCCCAAAGAGACGCTGGATTTCCCCAACACTGAGGCTGGCACCTCGGAAAAGGAAAACGAAGTTGCAGAAAAAGTGCGCTTGTCGTCGCCACCAAAGAAGAAGGTCGTTAGCGACGAGCACTGGAAGAAACAGAGAAAACGCCAGACTTCTCCCAGACAGGTGACTCCGCCCAGGAAGGTTTCTCCCTTGTCCCGAAAGCCATCACCAATCTCTGGCGGTCTGCCCAGTGATTTTGTGAAGCGGGCCGGAGGAAGCCCTCTCGTATCGAGCAAGGTTAAGGAGTGGGCCGCAAAAATTGAACTGTCCGACACGTCGCCATCCCCACGAAACAGTCGGACGTCCAGGTCAAGGCGTGTGAAGTCTCCGTCCACGTTCAAGGAAAACGAGCGCAAGACGTTTGACTCTGCCGGCGGAGCGAAGACGCCAAAGACCCCCAAACCGGGTCAAGGGTTTGATGATGGCATCCGTGTAACACCTCTCCCATCAAACAAGTCAGACAAACACAATGTTCGAGTCGAAAGCGGCAGCCCAGGTGCAATATTGCATGATGATGGTATCAGAGTGCGGCCAAGTGATGAGACATCTCAAGCAGAGAGTGCCCAGGCATCAAAAATCGAAATAGTAGCCGTGTCTGATCGGTCCTCCTCGCCAATGAGTAGGAGTCGCGTCACAGGAGACACCGTGGACGTTTCGCAGCGAATACACAACGAGGCCGACGAGCGAGAGAAGAAGAGTCACTTCCCAAGACGGAGAAATGGCCGTGTGGGCTTCCGACTGAAAACTTTGGAGACTGAGCTCTCCAAGTCGACAGAAGGTTCCTCACTCCGGAGCGACGAGCAATCTGCTTTGAGCACCGCCCGTGATGCTGCTTCAGACACCGTATCAAGCCTCGCAAACAAATCAGTTGCCGACATTCCAGGGGACATCCCTTTTGGTCATTCTGCTTTCAGTGAACTTGATTTGACAGCGGAGGGACAGCCCAAGAGCCGGCCGAAACGCACCAAGGTCGACAGAACGTCTAGCTTGAAAGCCGTGCCCAATGTTTTCAAAAAAGTAGTCGAAGAGGGCAAGAAGATTATTCACGAGATGCACGAGCCACCACGTCCCGTCAATAACCAACCCCCAAGCATTGAAAAGTGGCTGAACAACACAGTCGACCCATTCATAGACAACCGGTCAGTGGCAGACAAGCCCATAACACCGAGCATCGACGAAGAAAGCAAGTCAGCAAACGAATTCAAGAAAGTCGATGGCTCGCATAGACGGGGCTCGCATGGCACCCGATCCTCGCAGTCGCCAAGCATAGGCAGCGCCAACAAAGGCAAGAATCAAGCTGTAGGTGATGCGGCTGCTATGCGTGAAGGGGGAGCAGCGGCAGTGTTCGATCCTCCCGAGGAACCTGTTTCACCCACGCCAATTGGGCTTAAGAGAAGCAGAGCGACTAGAAGCAGCGTTTCTCCTCTCAAGTCAGGCCGTGGTACACGGCAGCTGTTCGGAGCATTCAAAGAAGCTTTCCACGGAGAATCAAATACACTCCCCCTACGACCCAAGTCTCACCAGAACAGCGAACAGCCCAAGCCCTCGAATTTCGGAACTGCTCCAGACCCATGCACATCATCGGCATCAGGGTCGACGTCAGATGCGATCGACTCAACACAAAAGGCCCCGAAAGACGAGCCATTATGGACAAGACCGCTATCTTCCCGGCCTCCGCCACCGACGAGGGGAGATCACGAACTGTCAACAATCTTGTCAGAAGAGAATTGTTCTGTCGTCGAGTCTGACTTGACTTCGGAATTGACTTACTCAACTTTTGCCCCGTCTACTGTCCTTACGAAGGTCAGCGAGGCGTCCCCAGAGCAATCGAAGGACAAACCCGGACTGAAGCGGAGATTGACCAAGCATTCCGACCTCGTGTCTGTGCTGTCACTACCAGACGATTCAATTGTACCCGGTGTTGTCAGGAGTAGTCGCTCCAGGCCAAGTTTGCGCAAAACCAGGAATCCCTCGGTCAGCGTGACGGCGCAAGAGCTCCTGCAAGAGTTCATAGACGACGAAAACTTGTATCTTAGAGAGCTGAAGACGCTTGTGGATGGTGTCGTACCAGTGCTTCTCGCTTACGTCGTCAACAGCACAAACGCGACAGACATCTTTAGCCCATCTCCGTCAAGCGCTATACCGGACAAAGTATCCAGGTCTGTGGTCAGCATGGGCGTGTCGTTAGAAAAGCTTAGGAGCGCCCACAAGAGGGCACCGACAACCGATGCTCGCAAGCTGGCCAACTGGGCGCATGGGGTGGTGCCATTGTACAAGAGCTATCTGGGTGCGTGGCGTCTGGGCTTCGACGATGTCGTCGTCAATCTAGCGCCGGCCAGCAGTGGAAAAGACGATGATGATTCGCTCCTCGCCGCATTGCCGAGGAATGGCGATGGAGATGTAATACACGAAAATGGAGAGCGCGTGGCTGTTGCTCATCTGCTGAAGCGGCCTCTCATCCGCATCAAGCAGCTCGCCAAGTTGATGAAATGCATCGATTCTCTCGTCGCGTCAAATGATACGCATGAGCTGGTCAGAGACTTCGAGGACTTGCAAGAGAGGTCTCGCCGGCGCTTCAAGGAGGAGAATGCTCGCATCATCGACGAAGAAGCCTTCAACACAGACACGAGCAGATGCAGAGACCTGAGTACGCTTGAGGCAGCTCCGGCAACAAGAATCGAAACGAATCGCCAAGTCAGCGCGAAGGACGTGTTTTATCTCAGTCTCGCGCACTCCAACCACCAAAAACTGGACTGCCAAGTAGAGTTGGTGCACAGAGACAATCCCAAGGACAGCAATGATCAAGGCGACATCTTAATTAGAGAAACGGGAGAAGGGGGACGCCCCTATCTCCTTTTCCCACCGATTGATATCTCATGCCTTTCAGCGCGCACTGGAGACAGCAATCTCCATATGGTCGTGATGGTTCGCAGCGCAAGCCGTGATCCTTCGTGGCGTGAGTTCCTCGTTCTCAAATCTGACCACGAGGATCAAATTTTGGATTGGCTTGACATGCTTCCTCTCTTGCCGGTTCCACCGCTGGACATTACTTGGGCCAAGACTCGCGAGGATGAAGCCCATAGCCTGGAATCACCAGTGACCCCAACACAGCAGCGAGAGCCCGTTTTCAGACCGGTCTTCGCAGAGAAAGCATCACCCTCTCCGGTTGCCAATGATATTTTCACAGCAAGTCCAGGTCATACTGAAACTCCGAGTCGTGAGACGAGAAAGGCAACTCCGACTCGATATAGACAACGTTCGACTGTGACTGAAGACCCTACTCAGTCAACTACACAACCCAATGGCCTGGAGTCTCAGGACTTAGACAAAACTCCCACCAAGGATGCCACGTTGGACCGCGAAGGCCGTGGCCGTCCACTGAAAGAAAGCATGCGGCCAGACCCTTCTCTTTTCCAAACGAGATCACAGCCTCAGTCTCCCATACTAACGCCGCTCCGCGAAGACGGAGCACCGCCTCCGCCAGTACATCGCACTTTCAGTAGCACGAGCTCCACGAAAATCGCAGCTGGGATCAGACAAACAGCACCCATCCTGCAGCCTGTAACCGCGGATACCGCTGAGGGTGAGCGTGTGAAGCGACGAACCTCATCGCCCTTGAAGCACGAATATTTGCCTTCAGACCAGTCGTCCGCATCCGAAGCTCACTCCACAGAGGAATCTGATACTGAATCTTCGGACGACGAGATCGAGAGCCTGGACATTCCGGAGACAGAACTAGGAGTGAGCATCAAAAGCGTTTCAGACGCCACCGGCTCGCGGACTATGCTAGTATCACAGTGCAGCTTGACACCGTCAAACTCAGCCTCCCAGGCCGGTCTGCACAGACCCAAAGCCGTTGCTGACCAGCACACTTCACGCTTCATGGCTCGCATTTCTCGATGGTCTGATAAAGGACTTTGGAGAGACGTTGCGAGCGAACCATGCTCGGTCGCCGTCAGGGATGGTCTAATCGAGGCTTTTGCCTTCCGCACGGCTGCTGACATGGGCAACAGTGATTCTCCTCTTCTCGCTCTTGACCTCACGCCGTTGGTGCTTATCAGGCAGAGCACGGCGGTTGATCTGGAAATTCGTTCGTCCGTCCAGTCTCATTCCAAGCTGTATCAGAACCGGGGCGGCGGCAACTTTCGATTCCGCTGCTCCGCCGCCTCCGACTGCTATAATCTGTACATGGCCGTGCACCAGGCGCGTCTCAACAATCAAAAGTTTATAGAGTTGGAGAATGAAGCCAGGTTCAAGAGTTTCGGAGAACGCCAGGGCCCAGACAATGACGGGGACGCGAGCAGCAGCAAACGCCGAAGCTGGTTCGGTAGGAAGAACAGCTATCGTAGCTCAGTCCGAGCCCCGTCTCAATCTCAGGATGGAGCCAGTACCACGCCGTCTTCGACGTCGTCGGCATCCAGCTTCCTCAAGCGGCTCACGGTCAGCGGAAGTTTGTCATTCAATATTGCTAGGTCTTCCGTCGATAGACAACCACGATTCGGCAGCGGAAGCCACAGCCTCTACACGTCGAGATCGTCATCCGCGGGCGATGCATCTCCCCGCTCGCCATCAATCAGCGTGGAGAACAGCAGCCAGCGGGCAATCAACTTTGGGGCTGGAAGCGTTCCGGTCCGCCTGCACCTGTTGGTGACGTCTACCAAGTGGGAGGATCACGGCAATTGCAGCCTGCAGATTAGACAGCCGCCCCCGGGGTGGCGTCAAGCGTTGAGAGCCAATCACGGACTCGAGAAGCGCATCACGGTCACGACAATGCCGAAGAAGGAGGCGGACGAAGCGAAGATTGCGCTGGATGCCGTCTTGGGAAGCGGGTGTTTCTCACCCATGGGCAGTCGAGGCATCGTGTGCGGTGTGTGGGAAGAGGTCAAGAACGGTGCTGGCGTCGTCGGCATGGTTCCTGAGACGGGCGCCACCGGCGGTAACATCAAGAAGTGGTGCTTCCAGTTTGCCAATGCGGCGGAGGCGCAGGGTGTACTGAGGCTTGTGCACCAGGAAGTGATGCGGGCTTGAGGTGTCTCCCTCGTGACTGCAATTGTGGCCACATTTGCCCTTTTTTCTTTTTCTTTTGTTTCAATGTTTGACTGATACCCCGGTGCATCTGATGGTGATGCAGCGATCGGCAAGTGATGGACGAAATGGTTGGCAATAGGAGATGGACGGGACGGTCTTGTTGGGGATAATTATGATGTTTTGTATATAGGAGGTGGTCGTCGCCAGTGTTGAGGGTCAGAAATCATCACGATAAGATGATGCAGATGAAACGTGATTGGCGGGCAGTGCAGGGCAATAATGCCACAGGGATCTTTCAGTCTTGACGATTCGCTTGACAATCAGTGATAAAGAAGAACCCAAAAAAAATATATGCAAGGCGCAGGCTGTCTGTCATATAACGTCAAGGGAAGCCAAAAAAAGACTTGTCCTCAGCGAGAGTCGAACTCGCGACCTTCGGATTGCTCCAATGTTTTATTGGATCATGATTATCTAGTGGATGTTAGGGCGCAAGCTCATTCGCTTGGGATTAGCTCTCAGGAGCAACTTACGAGACCGACGCTTTAACCAACTAAGCCATGAAGACTAATTCAATTTTCCGTACTGTAGCTTATAAAGGCTACAGCAAAGCGTGAGCCATGCGCGTCCACCGCGACATTGTTTTTACTTGCTAAGCATCCCGTGCGGTCATTTTGTTGATTTACCATGAGGACAAAGCCTCTTGTGACTACAGTCATCGTCCGGCATGAAATTGCTGCCAACGGCCACCATCTTCTGCGACCAGCGCCGATGCGGCTTGTGGCACGTGCCGCGCGGTGTTGGTGGTATCGAGACGACACGGATGGTCCGTGACGTGCAAGACGGGCTGCATAGACCAAAGGCGACACGTGTCGCATAGGAACTGGCCGTTTCCTGCACCGATGGCGTGATGACCGTGTTGATTGTCTGGGATGGTTGGCGCGGGCAGTGACAGAGCATGAGTGGAGTGATTCGATCCGCTGTCAGGGCAGAGTCTTCCCACCGAAGCCGACGTTCCGTACCGATCGCAGAGGCAGCCAAACCGTGCATCTATGCTGAGCTCGTCGGCAAGCTTGTCGAGCGACCGGTATGAGACATACACCCTGATTCTCTTACCAAGGCATATATCCCTTACTTATCCTAGAAGCAGTCTAGATAGCTAGTACTCGGTCGGCCTTGACCCTGAGCTACTACTTACTTTAGTTTGGGTGCCACAACGCGTAGCTCTGAGAGAACAACATCCACAATGCCTCGCTGCAGCCTGCGGTGCAAAACATATTAGCAAGCCCTTGCGTTTCCCACAGAAGCCCACATTCCCCAACAATATCACAATATCAGACGCAGCCTAGAAGAGAAGGTTGAATCTCAGGCACATGGCCCAGGTGATTTGGTCGGTCCACAGCATACAGTGCACTGCGTCTTATAATAATGCACTGGGACGTGCATGCAGGCGAAGTTTTAAACTGCAACCACTAGACGCATATGGCGCAGTGCTTTATAGTGGGTTGTCAGGTGCGGTGCAAGCATCAAGACCTGGTGCACCTTTTGGTTCGTTAGCCTACCAAATATGTCGCAGCTAGAATCCCGCCTTTATAAGCAGACAAGTCACAGTACAAAGAGGCTAGTCGGCTACGCCATTTTTGACGCAACAAAATACCTAAAGCACTTCGCCAGCACACCTTCAAGCCGTAACGGTCATCCAAACCACGGATCTATGCCCAGCTCGTCGGCAAGCTTGTCAAGCGATCGCTGCCGAGCCTCTTTTTCAGTCTCGGGAACTGTCGAATACTCTTTCCCAAGCCCGGGAGCCGCTGCGAGGAAGTTATTGACGGACCCTTCGTACGGTAGTTCTCTCATTTCGGGCCAATGGTCCGCCCTGTCCATGATGGCCAGGCCGTGCTTTTCACCTTGGAATAGACGTCGCAGCTTTGCCCGGGCCCCCGTTACTTTGACAAGCTCTATCTTGCGGTAGCCCATAAAGACGATAGACTCGCCCTCGTAGCACGCCGAATATCCCGCCTCACGTACCAGTCCGAATTCTGCGCTCGCTCCCACGCTAATCCCCAGACTCGGGTCGACAGGCACCTGCACCTGACCCCCAGCTCCCACACTTGACCCTTGCGATCTCGTCACGGCTAGATTGACAAAGGTGACTAGGTCGGTAACGAAATAACCAACACCGTGATTGTCGCTGAGGAGATTGAATAGCTCGTCAAAGTAATCCTTATGACGGATAAGGTCCTTGAACTTTTCGCCCGGCGAGTCCATGTGCCAAACACGGGCAACAGTGGCGATGTTTTCGCTGCTTCGTTCCTTTGCCCTGGCGGCAAAGGTACTAATGATGCTTTGCACCGCAGCCTGCAGCGAGGCATCGTGGATGTTCTTCTCCCAGAACTGCACGTTGTGCACCTGGACCGGCTTGGGGTCCAGGTCCGGAACCAGCTCTCTGGGCTGTTTCTGGGATCGATAAGGGATGTGGGCTTCGGTGGGAAGATCAGGGTACTTGACGACGCTGCCCATGAGCTTCTCGCGATATTCGACTGCATCGAGTCGTGGAGAGAGTAGCCAGAGGCCCTTTCTGTTATCTGTCTGAGTCATGCTGCTGTTGGCCCGTGCCGGCTTTGAGGCCCACGACGCCGCCAAACTGGTGAGGGTTCTAGGAAATTGCCGTGGATCGCGAAGTCGAAGATGGGGGTTACGGCTAAACCAGCAGACGGGATTCCTGTCATGCATGGTATTTATGTACTCCCTGGAAACTGCCCTGCAGTCGGCGGTGACTACGACGTTAGGCATCAATGATCCATTTGTCCGGGAAGGAGGCAATGTAACACCTTCCCAGGCCAGCCACACGCCAGGGTTTGCCATTGTTTGCCTGCCCTATGTAGAGCGGTGCAAGCAGTGGGCCGCTGGCAGGTCCAACCAAACCTTTAGTGAGTCCCAGATGCTTTCAGCAAAAAGAAAAAGTGTCATTCCAAAACTTCAGCACTTTCAAGTTTGCTGTGTTTAAAAATGTAATTCAGATAAATGTTTTTTTCTATTTCCCAGCCGCCGGCAGTCAGACACCGACAGGGCGCCCCCTCGTTCTCTTCTTCCTTTGACTCCATCGTGGCTTGCTAAGAAAATGTCGCAACAAAAAACGGCACAGCCGACTGGCCACTAATGATGCTGTTGGCACCCCCTATATAGGCAGTTGTGACAGAAAATACTTCGGCCAATGCTCCAACAAGCTCACCACCACTGCGCCGCGGGAAGCAACACGCCATTGAAACGAGTCCAGCCCAATCCCCCCTTGGCCTCCCTTTCGAGGGGCGGCCAACACTGATCAAAGCATGTTAGTCCTTGTTTTTGCTTTTTGGCGCCTCATTGTGCTCAGCGCTGTTGGAAGTATATATATCGGGTTCCGAGAACACAGCTCGAACATGTTGATCCTCCTTCCGACCTGTCAGCGCTCCCGCCAGATGACGTCTTGTGTGAGATAGAGAGGTCAGCAGCTGACATGCAGCAGCGTCAGCAACGCTAGAAACAGCCCGACGCAATCACCCATTAGCTGCTTCCTGCCAATCGATGGTCCCTTGGGGTATTCAATCCGGGCGTCGCGCGAATTAAACCCTCCTGAAGCCGCCGTCACCAATCTGCGGCAATGGGCATCACGCCGCCGTCACCCGCGCTGGACCTGCCGAGGCCGCTCCCGCTGTGGCTGAATCCGGCCTACGCGAAGCACATCGTCAAGGGGAATTTCATGACGCTCAGTGCGAGGCCCAGCACGGTCGAGCCAGGCGAATGGATCGCACACCAGGGTAAGTGTTCTTGTCGTTCCACGCCGTCTTGTCTTTTGGTGTAGTTGGCCTGAAATAACCGAACCGAGGCAGCCGTTGAGCATTACCGCAACTTGTGGAACTTTGTGCGTGTCGTCCACGAGCAGGAAGAGGGCAGATCAAGCATATGCAACGTGTCGACGTGTCCCAAGATGTCGGCAGGCGAGTGCGTGATACCTTTCGTTCGCCCTTTTACTTGCTGCCTTTTCACATCTATCTTTTGAATGATACATGTTCAATCTGTGCACTTGTACCCTTGATTCCCCATCTCTTCCTTCCCGGTGCTGTTTTGATCTGAACCAAACATCTTTCAGGAACCGCTCCTTCACGTGGCTCAACACCAACCACGAACCCGTCGACCTCTCCGCCTACGAATACATGACGCTCATGCAGCGCTGGATCTCGGGCAAGATCGACGACGTGTCCATCTTCCCCACCGATGTGGCCGGTGTGTCGTCCACCAATCTGCCCCCCGATGCCGTGTACCCCTTCCCGTCGTCGGATCAGAGCGCGCGCACCACGGATGACTGGCTTGGCAGCCGGAGCGGCTTCCCCAAGCACTTCGCCGCCACGGCCCAGCTCATCTTCCGCCAAATCTTCCGTGTCTACGCCCACCTGTACTGGAACCACTTCGTGACGCCCTTTTACCACCTCAATCTCGAAAAGCAGCTCAACAGCTGCTTCAGCCACTTCCTCCTGACGGCGACCACGCTCGACATGCTCCGGCCGGAGGAGCTTGAGCCTATGCAGCACCTCGTCGACTTGTGGGCTGCCGACGGTACCTTTCCTCAGGGGTCGAGGCCGTTTGCCTGCGCGAATCTGGAGAGGGGGAGGTATATACAGGGACTGGGACGTCGGGGGTAAAGACCAGTCGCTTTTTGTTTCGTCGGTCGTCTCTTTGTCGTTTTTGACCGAAATGTTTTTTTTTTTCGCAAAGCCGTGTCTCGCTACTGTTGGTGACGAAGCGCAAGTCTTGCCTGCTGCCATCTCGTTTGGCCGGTGAAGGCGTATCGATGGATAATGAGTTTGTTCAAGAGTTGGTGTCTGGCGCAGCGCGCGTACATGTTGTCACGCGGCAGGCTCAGCTGGTGAGGTGTGTACCCTTCGACGGCACAACGAGTCTATACCTTCATCTGCTTCAAAAACGATAAAACAAACGCATCAATATTTGCCCCATCGCGAGACAGTCACCAAGACGACGTACATTTTCAGTCCTTGTCTTCCACGCTGGACTAGTCGACGTGGCCACCCAAGATTCATTTCCTCAGAGGAAGCATCCAAAAAAAGCACGAAAGGTAAAGTAGTGTAAAGTGTCAAGACTTAGGCCTGCCCTTTCACGTGGGCTCGCGCGAAGAGCGGTTCATGTACCAGCGACTCAACACCTCTAACAGAGTGTCGAAGACCTATTAAGTCGGTGGTGAATCGTCAGGACCCTCACATTATGAGTAAAAGTAAATACCACCTACTACCTAGGTAGCCAATTCATACTCAAGTACTCTAGTACTTATAGGAGCGCTAGGAGATCGCTAGCGACTCGCGGGGGTACGGGACACATGGCAAGTCACTGGGTAAGTACCTTGGGTAGTTCAAAGCCTATCCAGGCGCGAGCTAGAGCCTTAGCAATCTAAAGTATCCTGCCTTTCCTGCTGCCCTAGCCAGTTCTTCGTGGCAGCTTACACACATGATTTTGTTCTAGAACCTTTTGTTTTCCGTGGACTGTTGTTGCGATCAACACGACAATTCAACAACGGGTGCTGCGCTCGTCACTTACAGAAGAAAGCGCCAGTGTAACTCCGACTGCATGTGCATGCGACGTCACTGCGAATAAAGCCCGACCACCCGCGCGCCCACCTCCATTCCCCCACCTTCGGACATACCTCTACCTATTTCCCCATCAACTTGTCCAAGGTGTCTGGTCTAAATTTCGAGCTTGAATGGCCAACGCCTTGGAGCCGCTCACAGGTCTCGTCCACCGCTTGCAAGGACCTGTCTCGAGGCACAAAACTGCCAAAACCAGCGGGTTACACATCGTCCACGACGTTGAAGATGCTGTCTTCGAGTAAGCTCGCCTATTGCATTCATAGCTGCGCCGACAAACGCGAACGCTGACATTTTACATGAAGCATTGTCGCGGTCTACCGTATTGGTGGCTCGGGTTTTCCCTCATGGACGACGACCGGGGATTCCCGACCCAGGAATTCAAGACCGTGGTTGGAGCAGCTGGCGAAAGACATGCCCAATGCTCGCATCATCGCGTATCGCTACTTTGTCGACGACGACTTCGACTTTGGCTGCGGCGTGCGTAATTTAGTACGCAGGCGCGCACTGTACTTGGCCGACGCGCTGTCTACTCTGCGCCACGATGACAAAACCAACCGTCGTCCGCTCTTCTTCGTCGCTCATTGCATGGGCATATGGATTGTCAAGCATCTCCTCATTATATCAAGCGAGGCTGCGACTGCGCCAGAACTCAAGGACCTCGAGTTGTCCACCTCTGGCATTATTTCATTCTGGACAGCATCCGTCTCCCCCCCTTCGTCGGTGGCAACGTTCGCGAATGCCACAGCAGTAGAGACCTCTGAGCAGACATACTCGCATGATGTGACATCGTTTCGGTCTCAAGAGCCCAATGAAAGCGACATGAAGCAGCTGCAACAAGATTTGGAACCATTCAAGGCGATTGCGCCACGATTGCATCAGCTTTCATTCGGCGAAAGAAAGGTTGGAGCCGAATGTGAGGTGCAACAACCTGATATGAAGCTGGTCACAGACGGTAGCCGGACTGAACGCCAACTCGCTGAACACGATCCAGAAGTACTCTGGGGACGTGATGACGATTACCGCATCTTCGTCGACAAGTTTCGTAGCATAGCACGTCAAGTCAACGCCTCAACTCGTCAGAATCATATAAGTATTGGCTGCGATATCGTGGGAGGTAAGTGCTGTGCTGAACATGAGTGTGCCTGTCGCTAAGCCTTTGTCATTTAGTCCATCAGCAACAGTATTCGTCGCTCGGCTACTCGATTCCATCCAAGTTACCCAGCGTTTGCGATTCGATCGTTGATCGTCAAGACCTGCTTGGCTGCCTGGACCAAATGCTTCTGGGTGATCAAAAAGAAAGTGTTGCCACAAGGTACAGCGTCGTCAATATCTGGGGCCCGGCAGGTACTGGGAAGTCAACTATTGCGATGCGTTACGCCGAGACAAATCGAGCAAGGTTTTCGTTCGCGTATTGGCTCCAGGCTGAGAGTTGGGAAACCGTGGTCGCCAGTTACCTCGAGCTCGCAAGTACGATTGTTGACTTCTACACCACGAGCCGACCAAGGAGTAAGGTTGAGAGCGACTTGGGCTTCGTCGGTCTCGTGGACACGTTGAAGATTCGAAGCATTGTACACCTTGATGTGTCCCGCGTCAAGTCACTGGTTCGGGCCGTTCAGGACTGGCTCCTGCGGCCGGACAATGTGGGCTGGCTGCTGGTATTCGACAATGCAGATGCCTCATACGACATATCCGACTTTGTCCCAATCACTTTGAATGGAAACATCATTCTGACTAGTCGGCGCTGCGGCCGCTGTCCTTGGGGAGAGAACTTGACCGTGAGAGGCATGACGGAAGAAGAAGCTGTTGGTTTGTTAGCAAGTCTAGAGGAAGCAGACGGCGCCGTGCCGGGTCGAGACCAAAGTAAGTATGAGTTGAAGGCAGTGGGCTACACTCCTGGTCCAAAGACTGATCTAAACGCAGCGTTGGCAGCTATTGACTTGGTTCGCCGGCTCAATCTTCATGCCCAAGACATAGCGATAACGGCCGCCACAATTCGAAACAGGGGCTTGACTATAGCAGAGTATCAGCATCTCACACAAACGCCAGCTTCCTCATTTGATACTGCGCCATCAACGAGTCCTTCTTCATCATTGTCAACGTCATGCGCCTCATCCCAGCCCTCGACCTTGTTCGACTACTTCATTGTCGAACCCAATGCGCGGGAACAAGTACGGGCAGCGCTCACAGAAGACGAAAAGGTCGGCTGCGCCTGGATGCCTTGCAGCATGCGTGTGGACGGCATCAGATCACGCGGGAAAAGGGCATCAGCGTTGCCCGATATCTATGACATGGACAAAATCATAGCTTCTCATGCTGTGACTTGCTACAACGATTGGGCCCCCATTTTGGAGGCAGCACACGAGCACCACAGCATTGCCTGGCACGTTCTGGGTCAAGCTTGCATAGCTCAAGGCGCGCTGGAACAAGCCATCGGTTGCTTTGAACTATGTCTACGGCAAGACATGGACGAATCGAACGCTGACGAACGTGCCGAGACTGCGCTGTGCCTCTCACTCCTTCTGCAGAGAGTTGGACGGTATGACCGATGCAGTCAAGTATTGGACGGTATTGAGCCAAAGTCCGTCGGCCAGCCTCTGAGTTTTCGCATCGCATTGGCCAGAGCGTCGATCCTCGCCGATCAAGGAGACTTGAAAGGCGCAGAGGCGCGATATCGGACGTCGGTGCTTGAGCTGGAAGCTGCATTTGGAGCTAACGATCCGCTGACCGTAGAGGCGGTGCACCAGCTGGCCTTGACACTCGAGAAGCTCGACAAGCCCGATGAGGCTCAATCCCTGTATCGACGGGTGCACATCTCGAATCGGAATTTATACGGCCCGCACGATCGATCGACCTTTGACGCTCTCGATGCTATTGCCAAGATCTACGAAGAAGGTTTCGCCCTAGATGAGGCTGAGGGTCTTTACAAACAATCTTGGGACATGCGGACACGCGCTCTCGGTGCCAATCACCCTTCAACGGCTTATGCCATGCAGCGGCTAGCCATGATTGACGACTTCCACGGCAGATACCCAGAAGCCCAATCAAAGTACGAGCAGATACTGACCATCACTGCACCCGTTCTCGGCAGATCTCATCCGGTGCACACAATGGCTATGGAGAATCTGGCCCTATCATGCCGCAACCACGCACACACACTGGCCAAAAAGCCGCGCGCAAAACCGCCGTCAACGTGTCCACTCTCGTCACTAAAGGTGCCACACAAAGCCAAGAGCATCCTGCACGACAAGCAGATGGTCGACACGGCAGCGTCCTGGCACGAATTCGCCAGAGCAGAAGACTTATATCTCGATGTGCTCCGTATCAAAACCTCGGCCAAGGGTCTGTACTCGCAAAAAGAGATCAAGGAGACAGCGGCAAACCTTGTAGACATGTACTACGAGGAGGACTTTTTTGACGACACTCAAGCTGGGATATTTGAGGCACTGGGGACCGTGCTTCAAAAGGGACGAGACGGAGAAACTCCTTGACGGTTCTGGCACTGATGAATTTGCGTAAAGGACCTCCATGCTAGTGAACACTCAGTGATGATGGGATGAAAGTTACGATTCACCTAAAACCTTAAAACTGACAGGAGAAGCACGAGAAGAGTCGTGATAGCTCGTTCTGTAACGACCCTTATTCAAATGCATGTCTTATCATTCTTGTTCTCAACACCCGTGATGATTTGCCCTTCTCCAACTAAAAAAAACAAGACACAAAAAGATGATCCAAGTGTTTTCGCCTTGGTGTTGTAGTCCATGATTTCCAGTCGCGACGCCTGCCTGCCTGCCTGCCTGCCCAGTCCCTTGAAACGTGGGACACAAAAGGAAAACAAATCAAGTAATACATATTCTGGTAGAGAAACCGGGGGTCTGGTACAAGTGTAGAGTTATTCATGCACATCCTGCACAGGCGGGGGAGGCGGCGCCGACGGCTCATCGGTAGGTGCGGGAGGAGGTGGCGGCGGCGGCGGCACCGGGCGGCCCCCATCGACGATGATCTGCTGGTCGATCCTGTCGGCCGTCTCGCCGTGCTCGATGCGCTTCCACGTCGTGATGCGCGCTTCGGTCGTGTCGACTTCAAAGATGCGCAGGCGTCGCACGTACCCGCCGTAGCCGGCGTATCCGCCAAACCCGACGCCGCCGGCGTAGCACATCCATAGTGCGGGCTTGGAGGTGACGGGAGGGGGTTGCTCTTCTTGTGCTTGTCGTTGGTGGATCTGGTGGGCTTGCGTGTCGGCTTGCGTGACGTTTTGCAGTGAAAGGAGGCAGTAGTCGTTGCAGTGGTCACTGGAGATGGAACGAGCTCGCATTAGCAGGGGAGAGGAGATGAAGCGGAAGGCTCTGGAGGGGGGGAAAGGGGGGGCAGACGTACTGTCCTGCGCTGACCATGACGACGCCCTGTTCTACGAGGGCGTCTCTGAAGCCAGAATTGTACACGGGGGCTGTGACGCCTTCCCTCCACTGTCCGACTCGCGGCAGTTGTGGGCTGGCGTATTCGGTGAGAGGAATGTGGACAAAGGCAATGTCCATGTGGTGACGGCTGTATTCGGAGTGGGGATGCTTCAAGTCCGTGGCGGTCTTCTTGAACCACTCGATCTGGTTGGGCTTGATCCAGTCGTAGCCTGGGTATTTGCGCTCGTTGGGCGAGTATGCATGAGTGTCGAGGAAATAGATGGTCAAGGCCGAGTGGTCCGAGCCGCCTCGGGCCAAAATCTCGATGTAGTAATTGCCCACGCCGTCGATATCAGCGGGACCGGCCTGGGAGAGCGAGTAAGGGAGTGTCTCGTAAAGAGCCATTTGACGGGCGCGAGACATGGTGCTCTCGTCATCGTGGTTGCCAAAGATGGCGGCATAGGGAATCTTGCGCTTGATGAGAAGAGATACGATCTTGAAAATAGCCTTCAGGAACCTCAGGTTAGTTTGACCAGGACAAGAAGACGGGCGTATCAAAAGAAGGGGGGGGGTCAGAGAACGATTCGTACCGTTGGAGCGTCAGGCGCCGTGTCACCGTTGACCTGATCGCCGCCGAGGACAACAAAGTCTGGTTTCTCCTCGTCGAGCATCTTGGATACAAAATCCAGGGTCCTGGGATCGGCTTCACATTTGCCTCCCGCGTAACCATCTGGAACTGGCTCGCGACATTCCCCGACTCCGTTGCTCAGATGCAAGTCGCCAATTTGCATTATCTTGAAGCGGCCGTTATCCGCGATCCTAGGTTTGGGTTTCTTGTGCTCTCTGGGCGCACCACGGCGCACCGTCAGGTGTATGCTGGGCAGATTACCGCCGGTACCCATCAGCAACTGTGTCCCCTTGATAGCCCAGCCGTCGCGAGCCTCGACGGCGTCGTCGCCGAAGAGTAGATCGACATCGGTTACGACATCGTCCGAGTCGCTTGACTTTTTCCTTCCAGACCTTTGGATCCAGAGCCCGCCCGGACGAGACTCCCACGGCTCGTCGTCTGCTTGTGAGTCCTTATCCGGCATCGCTTCCGCTGGATTCAATCGGCCGACCGACACATCCATCACGACACGGTCCTTGGACGTGAGATCTTCCTCGTGCTTGCGACTGACGAACAGATAAGCAGTTGTAGCCCATGCCCTGCCCAGATACAATTCCTTGTCCACTCGATGCCACGTATCCGAGTCCAGCTCGCAGGACGAGAAAGGATTCAATGTTGAGCACGTTACGACGGCGATGTCGGTGATGACGAGGCCAGGGTGGTGCGTGGGCATGTAGCCGTGGATGACATTGGGCAACACTCGATAGTTCCTGTCAAGGAACACAATGACAGTGAAGGTGAAGACAAGCGCTGCACCGAGCTGGGTGAGCGTGCGAACCTGTACGAATGACGGGTTAGCCAGCCACGAGGACTGCGATGCGCTGATGAGGCACCGGAGACGCAGGACATACAATTCTTCGCGTCATGACGGCGGCGGCAGCAGCGCAGCGAGCGTGTGATGCTACTCACACCCGCCCGGATCAAGACTGAACGATCTGCTGTTGTATTGGCGAGTTTGCTGATTGCCCCGTTGGGCCTCGCATCTTTTTTTTTTTTCCTGTGGGAATAATTTCCGTTCTCGTCCGGCTATCGCATGGCATTCGTATGTGGGCGACGTCGAGAAGTCTCAATCCCAGTTTCATATGAAGCAAGGCTGGAAGCAAAACGGAGATGATGTCGACGACGAGATGAATTTTGCATTGTTGTCCTCGTGAAATAAAGGGGGGGGGGGGGAGGCGCTTTCTCTTCCGGCGTCCGAACGTGGAGCTGCTGGTGCTGCCCCCCTCATGACTAGCCTTCTTGGCGACGGTGCTGCAGTTGGTGTTTGGTCGCTCGTCAAGCTTGTCCTAAAAGAGCCACCACACCAGGCTGTTGCCTTATCCCCACGTTGCATGTGCTCTTGCAAGTAATATTCTGCACACATCGAGGAAAATTTTGAACAACTCATCGATCCAACGGTTCATTGTACATATGTCCTCGTTCCCAATAATCTCTACTACATATGTACATATGTCGAAGCAACGTGGGCAATCGAGCAGATTTCATGTTTATGCATCAGGCCCACCTCATTAAGACTAAGCAGGCCTTAGCTTCGGACAAAGTGATACTACCCTAAAGCTTCATCAGCATTCGTGTCCTGTGCCTTTATTACAACATCTCGTCAATAGCGAAGGACACAAGGGTGACCTCTGAGAGCACTTGCTCATCTAATGTAAAGTATGACATACCACAACAAGCGCGGTCAAGACAACAAGTCGGCCTGCGAGGGAAAGATCGGACTCGTTCTCTACAGCCTGCCACGTTCAGTTTTCGCATACCCCTAACTAATTGATCTAAACATGCAGCATGGCGAACACTCCTCGTTTCTGACTTGTTCTGTACGTCATTGCCGTCCAACCCGACGTGGACATCCCGTGACTTATTGAGAGCAGAGCCAAGCCAAGCCCAGAACTTTACCTCTTACGTGCTCCGAGTATTGAAGTTGGTCTTTCTCCACGATCAGAGTCTCTGACGCTTTGATCCCGCTAATATTTGGCCCTATTCCCTGCTGATCTCCGGGAACATGGCTTGCAGATTCGGACGACTGTGCGTCCACGACGGATTGTCCCGAATTCCGCACTTGATTCAGCTCGATACACGGACAACCGAGGGAAACCAGACTACCGCTCGCTCGTCTCGCATAGCGGTCGTCAATCGCGATGCAGAAGATTATGTTACTGTTGAACGTTTCTTCACACAAATCTGCAACATGTAAAGCTTTGCGCAAACTTGCTCACTTGACTGCTTGATTACGTCTCAAGAAGAAATGTAAAATGCAACGGGAACTACGTTTGGGAGAGGCAAAGTAAAATCAGGCACCTTTGAACGTTTTCTCGGACGCTGCGGGAGACAAAAGAGACGATGTAGCGCCAGTTAACCCAATTCCTCCTACGGCGCCTTGGAAGCAATGACATGCCTTGCTGACGTGCAAGACGCATAGGGCATATGAATAACTTCCAAAGTTGGTTCTGTATTGCCTCGATGCGATGACTGTACCAGCCGGGAACAGCCAACAGCCACAATGAGGGAAATTTGCAGCGGCTGATGAATTGCCATGTGACGGGACCAACTGTACAATTGCTAGACTCGAAAGTTTCCTCGAACTCAACTCCCATCTTCTGTTACGAGGATTGAGTCACACGTCATTGATAGGGCAGGCAGGCCATGGCATCACGCGCGAAAAGTCAGCGCCGCAGCAGACACATGCTGCAGTAGCTCTCGCTTTCGCCTTGACGCATGGATATTGCCCTGCTTGAGTATTTTCTTCTTACTACGGAGTATAGTCCTTCCTATTGTTCGTTTCTCTCAAGACTTGGGGCCTCATGACGTCAATTGAACGGGCCCAAGACCCGGCGGCGCAGTGTCCAATCAAAGAATGGGCGCCAAAACTTGACCATTAATCAATCAGCCACTCCCGCGGGTCTTACGCGCCCAGGAACGCGAGTTCCGGATTGGCCTTTGCAAGATCGAACAAAGGCCGCCTTTCTATCCTCGCCTTTGTAATGCATCTCCCGACGGAGTGATACTCAGAATTCCCATTCTTCTACGTTTCTCCTTCCATGCGCCTCCCCTCAGCATCATTACGGCATAGGCGAGGTTCTATCCCGCGTCGCTGTCTCGTCGTGTGCTCCACTTTCCGCCCTTGCCTGCCGCATGCTCAATCGCGCTCCTCTCTCGCAAGCGAACTTGCGAATCTGAGCGAATTCGCGTGATTCGCCGCACCTTACCATCTATACATCCTCTCTTCAGAACCTCTTGGCACGAGGAATCAGAACACGATGACGGACTACAATTCTTTAAAGGTGTCCGACCTGAAAAGCCTCCTGGGCCAACGGAAGCTCCTTCAGACGGGAACCAAGCAAGTCCTAATTGCGCGACTACAAGAAGATGACGAGAAGAAGGTCTCGGAAGCAGGAAGCGAAAACCAAGGTAGGAGCTCCGCCGTCATGCGAAAGAAAGCCACGACGCGCTTCCTTCTTCACAATGTGTTGCTTCGCGCCTGACAGAATCTATGTGCAAGACGCTAGCAAAGAAGACGAGATAAGCTATAGCGACGACGAAGCTACGACAGCCAAGCCGAGCGCGAATGCATCCGCGCCCGTTGCAGCGACGAAGCCTCAAGATGAGCCGGCTAGAGCAGACAAATCCGTCGCCGCAAACGGCTCCGAGGAGCAGACAGAGCCCGCGGCTACGGCTGCCTCGGCGCAAGAACCTTTCACCATAGGTCTGGCGTCCACGGCCGCCGATGAAGAGGCCAAGAAGCGCGCTGATCGCGCCAAGCGTTTCGGCATTGAGGACGACGACGACGCGAAAAAGCGCGCGGACAGGGCGAAGCGGTTCGGGCTGGATCAGAAGGAGCTTGCGTCTGGGCTTGATTCGGCGCTGCCGGAGCGGCCTTTAAAGCGAGGTCGGGGGCGCGCTGATGCGGACGGTAATCGTCCTGGGAAGCGACAGGATGATCGGAAAGGGCGCCGTGGCAATGATACTCGTCAGAGAGGGGGCAAGGAGCAGCAAGGCGGGAGCATCTTGACCGACGCGGCAGAAAAGGCCAAGGCTGAAAAAAGGGCGGCTCGATTTGCGACGACCTGAGAGTTGGGATGGGTCACAGGAGAAATGGACGACGTTTGGGGGTCAACCCATCTTGTTGCCTGTCGGATCATTCGAGGATGAGGGACCGGATCTCCCTTTGCTCCCCGTTGAATCCCTGCTAAGCTTTCTTGCAAGATTCCGGGCGTGAAACGAGGCCATGGGGGCTCCGTTGAGGATGGGGTTTTGAGCATGGCGCAACGACTGTAGCAACAGGACAAGTACAAAGACGTTCGGTGCGTTTCACGACGCCTAGCAGGGGCACCAGGCGTATAGGGGGCTTGTAGCTTGTACTCAGCGTTGAAAGAATGTGGGAGCGGCTTGGAGTCTTCTTTGCAGGCGTCCTGCCCTCGCGAACACCGAGTAGCTTCGCCGGAGCCATTTTCTGCAGATGTGATGTGCATCCCGCGCGTAGACCCCCGAATCAAACATAAGACTCGTCATTAGCCGGTATATCGCCTGGACAACCACCATTACAAAGGTTCCTTCGGCCGCGGCAGCCAACAATGCTTCCTGAAACGGAGCACAAGGTGTAGTAGCTTCCTGAGAAGGACCGGCAGACCGGCCCCCTCGGCGCCGAGCATCCTATCTTACGCGCCGCAGTATCGACCACGCTTGTCATTACGCATCCGCCTCATCAATCACCTTTCCCGTTGCCTTCATCCCATCACAATATCCCAAGCTATCATATCTGGGTCTTCGTACCATGTAAGGCGACAGAAAAGTCAAAGCCCCGTATAAGCAGCAAGGTTCCGTTGCATTTACTGTCCAAAGGTCCCCCTCCTCGCCCTGTGGATCTGACACCTGCACCAGCGTCGCAATCAGAGACCCGACCAGGGGCCTGAATCCCTCCTCCTCATATGATCTCTGCGTTAGACTCGCCCGGAGGACTCGCCGTCTCGGGTTAGTCAACGGGCATGGGCACATGACATTGCATTCGGAGAGCGGAAGGAGGGCGGAAGGGGGCCCTGGTTGTTGTCCCGCAGCTTGTAATCAGAGAGGTAACAACAGAGGGGGACCGTTGCTGCCCATGCTGTTGGATTTGGGAATCGAGACTGCTGCTGGTCGATCTAGGATGAGCCCAAGCAACAGAATGGCGTGGACACGGGCTATCTACACGGGGGGGGAAGGGGAGAACATTGTCTTCGCTTGGGTATGCGAGGCTGGTCTGGCCCCTGTGGACAAGATGAGACGCAGGCTCACCATTACTCGGTCTACTTACCGTTGTTCGCCTTCATTGAAAGACGGGTCACTGACTTGACCATGTTGCGACATCGCCTGACGGTAGGTTAAGACGGGCCTCGAGGGAACACACGACTCGCATTGCCATATCGCGCCCCTGAGTAGTCAGCGTTTCGACGAATGAGACTATTATTGAGGCATTTCCACAGAGTCACGTTTATGTGCTCAGGGCGCCTAGTACTGGTGATGACCGTGCAGAATGCATAAGACTGGTCCTTGGTATGGAGTACGATATGCACGCTGCGAGTGTCGGAAGGGTATGTTGGGAGAGGAACCAACGAAATAGCCGCCCATGCCAAAAGGCGGCGTGTGATAGGAAGTAAAACGCGACAAGCCGCTGATCGGAACCAGTAAGAAGTGAGAGAGGTGATACTTTCCTTGGCCAGATCGGCTCAGGATCCTGCCTTGCCAGTTGTCAGATTATTCACACGGAGAAGGCTTGCTCTGTTGCATATGAGCGCAGGGGACCTTTACGAACAAGAACGCCTCCTATTTCCTGAATCGGCAGTATCTTTGCACGAAGCTGGCCGTGTTGTGGCGAATGCTTCCGTCCTCTCTACATCATCCTCCAACTTTCTGCATTGATTGGCCAAGATTGATAAGCGGCTTAACCGGTGAGATGATTTACGTAGTCAAAAGGGGTAATAGTGTGAGCGTTCCCTGCCTTTGCGTCCCCGGTCAGAATCACTATAAACATGACCCAGCACAGGTGAGATGGCTCGACGTGGCATATTGCTTGGCCAATCTTCGTGCTCACCGGAAGGAGAATGAGGCACGCGAGGTACTTTGGAGATGCGATATTACCCTATAACTGAACTGAGCTTTTCGGGCGTCTTGGCTCATCTTGTTGCTGCCTCGCCACGAGCGGTTGAGTTCATTCGACGTGTCGATCGTCTAAGCGTGGCATTGCACGTGTAAAAGCCAATGATGACATGGCTGTAGCCGCTGCTCCGTTTCTTGTCATACATGGCCACGCCCTCACAGTGCTATTCTGACTATCTTGACCTTAAACAAAGTGCTCAATCCTCGAGAAAATGTTGTACATGGCAGGCATTATATCTAGATGATCCACTCAAAGGCACGAGGGGACAAGAGGAAAGTCATGAGAGTCCAGCTGATAATGCTTGGAAGGACACGGTCATCAATCTTGATGGATACAGTTCATATGACTCGCTTGGAGTCGCTCGTATCACAGCCAACAGTCGCGGAAGAAGCTGAGCAAATCATGCCAAGCAGCGAGCTACACTTGTCCAATTGCGGCAAAGGTTGGGCTGCATCGCCACGATGGGAGCCAATTCGCCCGACGATATGTAAATTTCTTGCCACTTTATTGAGTCATGCAGTGGTTCTTTGACGCCCTGGAAGTGATCGTCGGCAGTTGTATGGCGCTTGGCAATAACCTGCAGTTTTCAGCTCCCGATTGACCAGTGGACGAGCTGTACTTTACTTGTCCGAGCGCCACTAATATCATATCGATGAGTCGCAGAGAGAGAGTCTCCTGCAAACACTTCCACGTCTTGCGCCTGTCCAGCTCACAATCGTGGCATCATAAGGTAGGGGCATGACGGCAGAAATTGCAAGGAAGGCTTGGCCGGAAAGCCTTGCGATAACATTCTCAGCAAGATGCAAACCTTGCGAATTTTCTTCGCTTTCTGCGATGCTCCGATTAGTCAGACGGTAGTCATTATGAGGTGAGACATGGAATGGGCATCGCTTCGAACTGAGACTCGGGGCCAAGCCAGTCTCCGAAGACTTCGGCTTCAGAGGTCCACCAAGTTGTGCGGCAGGCCGGATGTGATTGGCTACAAGTTCTACCGCTTTGTCGCCAATCACAACGCTGAGAACATGGGGATGCGTTTGTCGTGGGGGTGGAGGCGGGGCAGACGTAGCGAATGAGGCCGTGGAAAAAGCCTCGCGAGAAGCGAGACCCCGTCATTCTGGCTTCGTCATTTTTGGATGGATGTGTATCATCTGCGGCAGCCAACCCGGGCCAAGGTCGTTTAGATCATGAGAATAGCCACGTCTCGAAACATGACATGAGCCGGGAAGAACATGACCATCTGCGCCGCGGCTGCGACACGCAACGGCGGGGATGCGGTGTTGACAGTAGGGGGGAGGCTGGTGCGGTCAGCTCGACCGATCTTCCTGCATAGCACCTCGTAGCCGACGTGATGCTTGGCGCCAAAGCTATTGGTCTGTACATTATACTCCGCACGGGGTTAATGAACAATCTTTGTCCACCTGACCACAGGGCAATGAAAGATGATCACTCAACGAGTCGTGTTCGCCAGTTCGTGCATCCGACCCTAGATGGAATCATCTCCAGCTCGGTGTTTGGTTCTGCCTTCTGTCTTTGCTGCTGCTCTTCTGTCTGGGCCCTGCCTGAGGCTCTTTGTCCTCTGGAGGTATGGAAAGGTTCGAGGGGAAGGGGCAAAGTGTTTGCTTGGACTGTTCGCAAAGGCGTTGCACCGTCGTCTCCCAATGCGGGGGATCATGGGCGAATGATTCTAAGCTTTCGACCGAAGAGCGAACGGTCGCGCGGATTGCTTTCTCGTGTCAGTAGAGAAGGCCCCGCGGGGAGAGGGCGTCTGGGAAACGCGGCATTGCTGTGCAGATCGTCGTGCCGGATCCTCTTAGATGAGACCTGCAGGATGCTAGTTCCAGACGTGCAGTCGGCGAAGCAGCGCACGTTGTCGAATGTGCAAGTCGGGCACAGGGAAACCGAGGGGCACGCACCTTCCTCATTGCGCCCAATTCGCCCAATCCGAGAAAAGTCCGTCCATCCACTGCTCCAGGATCCAAGACGCCTTCAACTCCGCACAAGCTTTCTCTCGTCTTGATTGTATCCGCTTGTCTGCCGCAACAAGGTGTCAGTTGGGTACGTGCGCAGTATGCCTTTGCTGTTGAAGTCGCCCCAGACATGTATTATTCACCGAGGGGCCGCCCAGCGGTGGTGTCATTCTCGTAGTCAACCTTCATTCGCCCAACAGCACGAGTCGCTCCGCGACACATTTTCGCCACAATCAGCAGCATCCCGGCTGCCGACATCTGAGGGAGACCTCATTCTCCTCCCATGAGACGTTCTCTACGGACCTTGGTCCGAGGCCCGCCTTCCTGGTGGCATGCGGACCGCTGGCGGGCCTCCCATCCCATTGGCAACGGAACACAATCCTCCTTCGAGGGCTCGTCCATGGCTATGAATCGATATTCGGCTTGCGACTTGCCGTCATCTGAACAGCGAGGGTCAAGTACCCCGCTCAGCAAGCACAGTTTCGAGGCGCTATCGCGGCCCCCTCGCAGGTTGGGCTCGGCAACCAATGAAAGCCTGGTCGAACAGGGATCTTGACTACTGTCACACAAGTCTCTTGCATACAGCCTGCTGCAACCCTTTCCTGATCACTCATCCATTGCAGCACAACCGGGGAAAAGTCCTTGGTGAGGACGGCGAGGACCTCAGCTTTTAGTCTGGCCCACGCTTTGTCCGCAAGACAGTACACTCGATTCGCGCGTAGGCTCGCAGACGTCCATCTGCTTTCATCATACGTTCCTTTTCCGACGCATCACTTCTCTACACCCTACGGAGGCAGTGATGGGGTGCTACTCAGCGTAGCGGCTGCATATGCGACTGATCCGGGTCGCTGTTTTGGTCAAGGCACAGCTGGGAGCATGCGCCACTCGCAAATATCCATTATCGATCCAGTAAAAGGCACATCACTCACCCCTCCCAGGCCTCCCGGCACATTTCCATTTCTTCCCCATCGAGCTCCAACTCTAGTGCCCTCTGAATCGCGCGGAGGTAGCAGCGTTTGTTGTCGATCCCTGTCTCGGCCCTCAGGACGGCTGTCATCACTCACTTCGAAAGGGCAATGTGTAAGCTACACTCCGTGCTTTGCTACGACGTGACGACCTTGCCTGCTGTCTTTGCCTTGGTCCCTGACTTATATCTACGTATGGTTTTCTACGCGAGTGGCCAAAATGTTAATGATGGGTCTGCGCAGCAGCTGATCCGAATTGAGTCGTGGCTGGTCCTCCAACTCGTCTCGGGTGTTCTACATCGATTTAACCGCCGCCTTCGCTCACTACTGAGCCAGGCTGCATGCCGCCGAACATGAGCCTAGTCCTGGTACAAGTATTCCGCAAAGCAGCCCTTGAAACCCCACCTTCTTGAGCACATACACACATGTATGTTCTCCGTATGTTTGCCACCCCTTTCATCCCAGTCATCCGCTTCACCATATATTCATTCGGCTGGCCCCCATCAATAATCACCCTTCCGCACTAGCGTTCTTCGTTTCTGTCACTAGCCATAACCAGATCGCGAGTGCGACGAGGCCTGTTTCTCAGGCTGCTAGGAGTGCTGGGTACGCTCTGACATAATGTGCTTTCACCTTGACAGCTAGCTCTAACACCTTGCTTGTGAAGACATGAAACTGCTACTGCCTGCGAGTCACTAAGCAATCTATCCTGCCATGGCTGAGCTTCGCCTTGAGCAGTAAGAGTGGATTGTAGCACGGAAGTTGCTCCTAACTCTGGTTTCGCGATTGGCGCAGAGCACAGCCCTGACAGCAAAAGACCCGCGTGTCAGACCATATACTTTTTCGTCGTCACCATATTCCCATTACGCTATATCCGGCATTTGTGCAAGCTCAAGCGGATATCAGGAATCAGGAGCCATGTTTATTATACGGATATGGCTCGAGATCACTATGATACCATGTCATCTGCGACATCAAGGTTTGGTCTACCGGCTCACCCATCCGTGGGAGTTCGGTCACGCAAGAGCGGAACCAAGTTGGAAAGCGAGCGTATCTTGAGGCAGTCAAGTCGAGGTGTTCCAGATATATCAAAAGACTCTTCGACAGTGAGTTTGAAAACGACACCGAAAACATCATTCGTCTCCACTCCAGGGGCACAGCCTCCAGCTTCTCAGGTGTTGCTTCAATTACGGACGCACGGCCGCACTACTACAGATACAAAGACGAGGATATCTGATTTCAAGCACAACACGACGTCGAAAGCAGACAAACACCGACATCAACAACCATGCGCACACCCTCTAAGTCTGCCACGGGAGAAAACGTCAGATCCGGCGCAGTTACCGCGCAAACCTATTCGAGCCCCGGCACTTCGAGACACCAGGCCTCTACACAAGCGTTCTGGAAGCCTCGGCTCATCAAGCCCATCGACGCGGGCCGAGGCAACATCTGAAGGAGGCTTGGGCATCATTCATAATAGGTGCATGCCAAGCAGCCCAGTTGGAGGTGCATCTGTGAAAGCCACGAGAGCGCAGATCTCACCTCTGCAACTTCCAATCATCTACCCCGAGTTAGATCGCTACGGTAGTGTCAAGCAATCCGACACAACTTCGAATGTCCCAGAGAATGGAGGTCTGCATCGGCTGTCCATTCAAAACCTTCCAGCAGGAACGCCAATTTCAACATTGCATTCTAACCTCGGCAGTCGACCCAGTGTGGACAGCAGGAGTCCTTCCACAAAATCTTCCGCATCACCTGTTTTCAGTGCATACAGCCGAGATACTACCCCGACATCGATATCCTCTCTATCACCAGTATGTTTGGCTCTGAATAGCGCTGGACAATCTCCGAAGAGCACACGACACCAGCAAGTGTCAGCAACAAGGGCCCCCATCACGAAACGGCGAGCTGGAAGTTTCTCGAGCGACAAGGACGTCGATACTGTGAATCCTAATGGGCTTGCACCGGTACGCGAGTCCAACGCATCTTCGTTGTCCAACATAACGACAAAGCATGGAAACAATACCGTCGAACGAAAGACGACGTCAGACCCGCGGCGTCTTCAATCTACTTCGCTGCCAAGTCCACCTTCGCGGAAGTCGTCGCAAAAGACTCGCAACCTGGAAGAAAGACGTGCCTCGCAAAAGGTAGTCGGGACTCAGCTCACGGGACGCGCTCTTGCCCTACCATTAAACGACTTGCAGAACAAAAGCCCGCACATGTCAGATACATCAAGAGATCGCACAGACGCTCCTGCTCGACCCAGTCGGCGTAACAATCCCGACATAAAATCCCAGCTGTTCAGTCCTGTGCACACAATCCAGAGCAACCTCAAAGCAATCAGTCAAGCTGCAAAGGTGGCCCCCCGAGAACCTCTCAAGACAGCCACATCAAGGCCGGTGGTGCGGCATAATCCTGCGATGCATGCCGTCTCGGTCGTCCGTGAGCTCAAGAACAGGACGCAATCTAGTTTCCAGAAGCTCAAGACAGCTCGTATATCTCAGGCTTCTCAAGTGAACACTCAATCCACAAATCATTTCAAGATTCCTTTCTTTGGAACAAGGAATGTTGGTGCTGACAGCACGTTGGAATCCTCGAAATACAAGGGGCAAGAAAAGACCTTCAATAAGGGGCCGGTATCAGGGACCGGATACGAGGAGCAAATTCGTGTTGGAGCATCTCGAAGACGCAATGAGAGCGAGGCCGCGCTACCTCGTAACACCAAGGAAATTCGATTAACCTGTACTGGGCCTCCAGTCTCAGATTCCTTCCTCGCCGATAGAATCAATCCGGTCATCATTTCGGGTGGGGAGATCATTGAGAATAGGAACATAAGTTCAGAGCTTAACCATCCAGAGACAAGTAGAGTAAGTCAGCCCACCGCCCAACCTAAGGGGGTCTCAGAAGAAACATCGGCCTTGGGGAAGACTCAAGGACCGTCACTCAGAAAGCGTCCTCGCTTTGGATCCCGAGGCTTTGTGCCTCGGCGGCCGTCTGAATGCAGCACGTCAGATGGGAGCACCGCAGACTCAACATGTGCACCCAGGTCGTTGGTAGATAGACTCGCATTTCGTCGCGATGGTCCGCCACAAACAACACGTTTGTCAGGTAACAGCGACCCCACCGCCTCATCTCCTATGACGAGCCTCGACATATCGTCTAATGGGTCTTCTGCAAACCCTCGACAAGGCGAAGCAGCTTTGTTGCAACCGGTCTCGACAAGCCTGCAGGGCAAGAACCGCGGTTTTCGAAGGTGGAATTTTTTTCGTCGCTCCCCCCATCTTTCTCGAGATGTTGGTGACCAAACTATCACGCCGGTCTCGGCTGTCGTTCAAGCCGTGGGCAGACAATCTCTAGCATTTTATATGTCGGATCAATCAGAACAAGAAGGAATGGAGCCTCTCAGTGTTCTCAAGGTACTTCAGGAAGCAAATGTTTACGAAACAGCAGCCGAAACCGCCGATGCCTGTCATTCGTGCCATCCAAAAGATAGCGAACTTCTGATGAGGAACAATTCAAAAGAGATGATATCAACGAATCGCTCCCAGACGTTGCCCTCCGGAGACGTAAAGAGCACCATCCGTCACTCTTCGAAAATCGCAGATCCTCCCCAGTCAAATACTGCAAAGCGACCAAGGCGTCTTCTGCACGTGGGAAGAATCCCTGAAGTCGTTCGACGGACTGAGCAACAAGAGGAGCGCAGCTCACAGGATGACTCCCCACCGAGTCCTTCTCTATCATTCCAGACAAGCTTATACTTCCAAGGCCGGAGTCTTACAGCCATTAATGACACTGACTCCTTCGTCTTCGGTCGGCAGGAACCAGCCGCTTCATCGCGAGTACCTGACTTGACCCAGAAGCACTCAAACCAGCGGCTTGGCAGGCAACCATTTTGCCGCCAGGATCCCGAATCAAACGCTTCTTTAGTGCCCTCACAATTTGGTACGGAGTTCCTTTCCATGCCTACGCGTAAATACTCGGATGTCACCGATTCCACCAGCACAGGCAGCTCCTCAGGCGCGAACACTTTTGTCACCGCAGCAGCAGTCATCCCTAGGTTGGAAGATCCTCCAATCGAGGACGATATATGGGACGAGTACAATGACTTCCTAGGCACAGATATCATTCGAGAGACTCAGTCTATCGGCTCTATGACAGCGGCTTCTTTCCCTCCAAAGTCGTCCCGGACCATCTCGATCAGAAAAAAAGAGGATACTCCGCCTGACATGGCCTTGAACGCTACCGAGGAGTCAACCTCCTTAGGGAGCTCAGCACTTTTGTATGCTGACGATCCGCAAATGATCGATAACGTTCGCAGTGTTGTACCGGTAAAGAAAAAACTCCCCGCTTCACCCTCGAAGTCACCATCGACAAGGCGAGTTCGCGGCAACAAGAGCCGAGTGAAACTTCGACAGGAAGCAGAGAGACAGAGCACGTCTTCCTGCCGCTCAGCGTATTCATCTGACTGCAGCTCGTCTTCATCGAACGACCAAGTGCCTCTCGCTCAGGTGCATATCCGAACTGGATCCATAACAATCAGCAAATGGCTCACATTTGGTCATACTCTTTTCAGTGAAGTCCGACATCAACTTGGTGCTGACAGCTGTTCAACCGAAAATCGATCAGTCTTGGTAATAGATGGTCTTGGCAACGATGATTGGTCATACTATGCTGCGGAGACCTTTCCCGCTGTCTCAATTTACAATCTGTCACCCCGTGCACCACTTCCGGCGGACGTGGGAAAATCGAGCTCTAGAGTCCTTCAGGGTCCTGAAAATCATCACCAGGTTCAGTACAGCGCGCACACGAACAAGTTCCCATTCCGCTCGAAAAGCTTTGACGTAGTGGTGTACCGATTTCCAGCCGCTGGTCCCGAGGCTCATTATATAAACGTGTTGAGTGAAGCGCGACGAGTCTTAAAGTCGGAGGGGTTTATCGAACTGTCAATTTTGGACCCTGACCTGAACAATATGGGCAATCAAGGTCGCCGCACCATTCGACGGCTGAAAGAGCAGATTCGGCAGAGAACACCAGAGACAACATTTGTCTCTACTGCTGACCTTATGGTGCGTCTTCTCGGCAGGAACGGATTTTCAAACATCAGAGCCGCAAGAGTCGGACTCCCCGTAGCCAGCCCCAAAAAGCAGTTCGTGAGCCAAAAGGGGAGAGCAGCTCGCGCTCCTCACAAGAACCGACGTCCTACCAGCCTGGCTGACATGATGAACGATGACAGCCCGATGGCGGACGAAAACATCACAAACATGGTCAGTCGTGTTGGGCGCTGGTGGTACACTCGTTGCTACGAGACTGCTGCAGGTCCTCAGCCAAGCGGTAGCATCTGGAACGATAACGGCTTCTTGGCTGAGTGCGAGCAACTCGGAACCAGTCTCAAACTCATGGTATGCTGCGCACGAGCACCATCCCGGACCTCAAGCTCATGAATTCAAACGTGTCCTACTTCATTGCACACTCCGCTTCTTTGTCACAATAGCCACATGCGATGACTTCGAATATATCCCCCCTTCCAATTAATTATGTTCTTCGGTGCTCCAAGATGGCAATCATCATTGGGCTTACACCATATTGTTCGACGGTCTCTTTTTAATGATAGCTTCTTCATTGACAGGAGGGATGTGATGGGTGTTGTGCTTTAAGGGATCATCTGGTGATTGCGTCAGGAAAACTGCCCACGCCAAGCGAGAAAACGTCGGCGACCGCAGCCGTGAAGGCTGCATGTGTGAATTGGATTTAAGGAGTTTACGAGAGAATGATTGAGAGGTAGTCATCTTCGGCACTATGAGCGAGCACAACGAGCATGCCAAACGTGGCTTTTTGAAGAGAAGCTCTCCTGGTAGGGTAAATTGATCATGATAATGGTGTGGAAATATACTAGCACTCGGACACATCCAATGACGGATTGATAAGAATTCAATTGTTCATGTGTACACTTGGTGTGCTGCCGAGCGCCATATCAATGCCCTTTATGCCCTTCACGACGAGGCAATGCGAGACATCCCTTGCGGTCATGCACCCACCTCGCCCTCTTCATCCACTGTGCCTGCCTGTTCTTTTATGACGTCTGCGCGGTCTGTGCAGAGCGCCTCTGACCTTCTCTCTACGGGCCATTTTCGAAGAAGAGCTATGAAGCCGCCGCCTACAACACGGTCTCCTACCTTCGGCCGCATGACCTGAACACTAGGAGCCTTCCCTCCCGTATCTTGCCTCAATTTGACGAGCTTGACGTCCCAGGGCCTCCCACCGCCATAATCATGGATGCCATCAGCTGTTGTAGACACAGGCAGCTCGAGCACCTTCTCGAAGCGTACTGGCTGACTGCTATCTGCAATCCACTTCTGAAATTCAGCGATTTGGCTGATGGAAGGGACAAAAACGACGAAGAGGCCGTTTGGGAGCAAGGCATCAATCACAGCATCGGCATGTTGCACAACGGCTGGGATATCCAGGATGGCACGAGACAAGAATGGCTCTCCGTTTGATGATCGTAATCGGGAGGACAAGAAGCCGGTAACGGAGCCCACGTGGAAGTCAATCGAGCAGAGGTATTGTGCTCTTCGAAAATTGCGCACGAGCTTGTAAGCTTGCCTTGAGTGTTCTGCTCTGTTGTCTAGTGTGTGGATGATGGCACGTCTGGATGAGCGATATAGGCGCAGGGCTTCCGCCTCGTCAAGCTTAAGCAATGGCTGGATTGATTCGTCAGTACTTGCGGGCTGGAGACTGGCTTCGCATAGGGCATGACGAAGTGACTTCTCCAACGGGGCGTTGGCCGCGTGAATGGCTCGAGCAAGGTGTATCGTCAAGCTACCCATACCGGTGCCAGCTTCAAAGATTTCAAACGGTCGAGCATCGACTGGATCGTCTTCTGAGGGTCGAGACGGGTGCAGATCCAGTAGCGACACGATTGTGCTTGCATCGTGGGGGTAAATTGGCGTGGCTGTTCGCCGGCTGTTGATGATATACGTGGCCAGCGACGGCTCTTGCAGCAGGACGCGATTGCCCTTGTCATCGAGAACGGTGTCGAGAAAGCTCTTCCCTATCAGCTCGGAGACGGGTATCGTGGCACCGAAGGAGAGACGAACGCTTTCGGAAACACGGAGTGGCGCCGATTGATGCCATTTGGGAAATTTGGGGCCCTGTTGGCGAAGAAAAAGGATATCATATTCTGACAGGTGTGAGTTGGGAATCAGCGATAAGGTTGCGGGTGCGCAGACAGACCGCGAATTGTGCGATTAGAGGAGAAGGCTCTTGACATGCGGACGAGATATCTCTGGGGATGCCATGACGATTGCATGCTTTTTTGGTGACAGGCAACAAGTTTGATCGAGGGAAAAGGGAGGGCCGTTCCCGCCGCGTCGACGAAAATTGACGCTGAGCATTCGGTTGGGTGGGGGAAAAGCTTACTGGGGACCCGTGTTGAAGTCGCAGACACTTTCCCGCTTCAAAGAGGTTCAACTGCGGCCTGTTCTTCTAAACAGACTCACCAATACCTTGTACTTTAGGTATCGCAATCACAATCTTAGTGTTTCGCATTCCTTGCATTCAAGTGGTGTTCAGAAGTCGTGATTGTCACATACGCCGTGGAAGAAGGCACGAGGATGCGCACTGCACACGTACGAGGCAGGCGCGACCTGCTGGCTGTTGCTAAGGCCAGAGGTTCGGCCTCTAAGCTGGAGCCAAATTTCCCCACCCTTCTCATTCTGCCTCTGCGTCTATGACCCCATGCACCATTTCTTGAAATTTTGAGTTCATCAGCTCCTAAATCCGATTATCCTCTCGACGCCTCCTGGGCGGCAAGGCAGAATCTCGCTCCTGGCGAGGGTATCAGCCATTCGTCATGAACAGCGCGGCTCGGACCACAGATGGGTTTCTCAAGAAGCATCATAAGAAATGGAAGACAAAAAAAAACGAAGTAAGGGAGAGCAGAAAGCTGCAACGCTTGTGATGTACAGAACTCTTCTCTTTTCGAGTTCTCATGATCCCCAACGCCGGCCAATCAATACTAACAGAAATCTTGATTACCCGCTTGACATGATCGATAACTTCAGAGAAACAAAGACAAAGATAAAGACAAAGAAGATATGTGATGCTGAGCAGATGAGAGACTGCAAAATTCTGGAATGGTATCTCAAACAGTAAATTTGCCTCAAGGGGCCGAGCAGGAATTGCCGGACACGCACGATTGATTGCGCCTGCCCTGGCCGTCTCGGCTCGTCATGCCCTTCGAATCATGTGCAGCGTCCTCGATCTGCTCTTCATACAAGCGGGAGGAAGACCATGCCCTTACCCGCTCAGGCACATCATCAGATTCTAGAGCACAGATCCTGGACGGCAGGTCGGAATGCGAAAGTAAGACCCTTGGCCCCTAAATAAACGCAAATCGTGCGGACCCCATGTGGTTGATGGCCGATGACCATGCTTCCTGAGCATCAGGCACATGGACCGCGTGGTGGAAATCTTCTTCAAAATATGGCTGCAGCCTGACCCCAACATGTTCCTCTAGAATGCTGACACCCGAATCGTAGCGCCTTCGACATCGCTTGGTCCACGGATCGACCTTGACCGGGCAGTGATAGCAGTACACATTAGGTTTGGCATCACGAATTCCGAAAACGACACCCATGCTTTTCATATAGCTCCACAGCTCGTGCGCTGCATCTTTGGTCGCATCGGACGCGGGGCCAGCTGCGTACAGGAGTTGCAGGATAGAATACCTCAGAGTCAGAGCGTCTGCGCTGTTCATTCCGAATCGTTGCTCCACCTGTCGCTGCAGAAGACGAAGCTCGCCGGCCAACCGTTCAAAGCGTTCTGGATCTGTGTGATTATAGAACAGCGCCAAGTCGATCCAGGTCCTGGCAACATAGGGATGGCGGCAGCTAAAAATGCCTTCCAATTCCTCCGCAATAGACGGAATCCCCCCCCACAAGAGTTCTGACAACGTAGACGGTCCGTGCTTCTGCTGCACTTCGTACAGGCATGTAAACATTTGGCGGAGCGGGTGCGAGCGCTCGAAGTTGGTCGACGAGTATGCAGCCAAGTACTTGCAAAGTGCTGTCATCATGCCTGGATCTCGGTTCACCATCCCAAGCAACACTTCGACGATCCCCAGCGGCGAGAGCTTCTTCAGATCAACCTCTAATGCTTTAAATGCTTTCAACGAAGTTAAACCGCCTTGATCCGCGTCTCGGGCCTCGAAGAAGAAATTTGCTTCAAGAAGCAATTCGCTAGATGCAGCACCCCAGACCATGGTGATGGGCCAACCAATGCAAGTGTCGGTTTCTGTCTCAAACTGGCGGCAGTGCAGAAACATCCTGCGCATATTGCTTACAACGAGTTCCTGGGCCCGAAGCAGATCAGGCGATTGCAGATACCCTGGAGCTGGAGGCGGTGTTGGCGTGCGGCAGCGTACGTGCGCCGGCAAGTTGGCCGGGAGCTGAAAATCCACCAAGTCGTATTCAGTGACGCCTTTTCTCTTCAAGTAGGTTCCTAAGTTCACGACTCTTCCGTTGCGGACAAACTCCGAAACTTTACCCTCAGCGTCTCGCTGGAACTTCATGGAAAGCAATCGTTTGACTTCTTCCTCCGTGTTGTTCTTTACAAATCCCCATTGTGAGAATCTGGTCTTGTACATCTTAGGTCTGTTGGCTTCGGTCAGTTCCTGCATAACTCAGGGTGCCTACAAAGGACATACGTTGCCTGGAATCTGTATTTGTCGGCCATGATAGCAATGACCTCCTTCAAAGGCTTCCTCTCTTCCAGATACAGTCCTCGAATTATTCCTTTGTATTGCTCCCAGGCTTCGGCAGGAACCTGCTCCCGCGACGGACGAGTTCCAATCTGCCCTCGCGCAGGATTCTGCTCGGTTTTTGCATCCTGCTTCGTTCTATTAGCGCACAGAGATGCAAATAGAACGCCGAAATAGCTAACACGCAGGCGCAACCTACGAATAAGGGGAATGAGAACACGGATGAAGAAGCAGCCGGGACATGAAACGGTCCAGAATTGTCGGGTTCCTGCTTCACTTTCGGCGTATACGCTGGCGAAACAAAGGAAGTTGTGCAGGGCAAGGCAATGTCAGCTGGTGCTGCTCCCTTCCCTTTCCCGCCCTGCTGCGTTTCAGGGTTTGATTGGCTCCCGAAATTCATCTTCGGCTTTGGCTTAGTCGGTAAAGGTGGTTTGACAATACTGACACTTTTTGACGACATATCCCGCTTATTTCCACTGCAACTCGACGTCCAGTTGATGTTGTTTTGGTTCTGATCATAGCCATTGAAACGATATGCATTGACGTCGGAAGTCTCGGGGAGGAAAGAGAGAGACGAAGGCGGTCGATTGGGTTTGCCATCCGTTGAAGCCGAGACGGGCGGGCGCCAAATTGTCGATGAAGAACTCCCGGCCACGACTGGCGACGCCGAAGCTATTGTCGTCGCCGATAGTGATGCAGTCGTCCTTGGAGAGCATTGGGCGTAAGAATTCTGTATTGGTGTATGAGCCACAGAACTTCGCATACGCTTTGGAGATATGAGTTGATCGAGGCTCCCAAATTGATCTGAAGAAGAAGTAGCGACAGGACTTGCTCCTTTTGTTTCCGGAAAACCTCCAAATGATATGCTGGGAGGGCTCATAGGGGACGAACTCGCGGCTACTCTGCTGCTGCCTGGGCTGGCGAATCGATGCAACGAAGTCAAAGAGCCCCAGCTGTCGTGAGGCGTGACGGCTGGGCTCAGGTTGATGTTTGGACCCAACGACGATGCATCGCCGCCACCATCACATCGGTCAGGGGCGTAGGTGAAATCAGTGAGTTCAAGGCCGGGCTGGAAGCTATTGATGTTCAAAGGAGGACGCGGAGCAGCGTAATGAGGGCCTTGTCTTTCCGTGCCGTACTCGTGGCCTGCACTATTCATTGGCCTCGAAGGGAGTAACGATGAGGAACGGAAATCTTTCCTGTCAAAAGGATTGAGCCCTTTATTTTCGAAGTGGGCGACAAGTCGACCAACTCCACCCAATCTAGAGGAGGAAGCCAGCGCCTCTAGATCCATGTCGTCCTGTTCAGTTCGCATCTGCGGCTCTGGTCGATCATGTCGATATTCTTGCTCCGCACTGGACGACGAAGTGGCCCAATCCATGCCCTCCAGGTCGTTGAGGAAATGTTCGCCGTCATGATTGTGCGACCTTGTGACAGAAGACGAGCCAAGGTTCGCGCCATAATCGAACCGCGACGAGGATTGATTGCTGAAGCTGTAAGAACCCAATTCGAAGCCTGATGGTCTCGAGTTCTCAGGCGAAGAGTTGAACATGTCGATCAACAGCCCAGCAAGGAGACTTTACAAGGCCCGATCCGCCGGCTGAGGGTCCCTCGTGTGACGAGAGCTCGAACGGGTCGAGAACCACCAGGTGATCTTCAGCCACGAAGACAACAACTCATCACTCGTCGTGACGGCGATCCTAGACGACGAGCAACCACTGTCATAGGCTGAAGAAAATTGCAGGCGGCCACCGGCGCCCATAATCGCCAGTTGTACGGAGTCTATGAAGAAAGAAGCCTGCAGTCAGCACCGCCGAGCAACCGGAAGAAATGAGGCGTTCTGCAACGGAAGAAGACTTCGAGAGCTATCGATACGATTTTGGAGAGGCTGATGTGGATAAAGGTTTGATAGGGCAGCTCTCGGGTCAGATTGTGACTGGCACAGCTGAATACTTACAAACATCCGTTGCCAGCTCACTGACTGTTCATTGTTAGGGTTTTTTTTTTGGGGGGGGGG